>JACEGR010000747.1:0-222335 GCA_014170235.1 Listronotus bonariensis | reverse complement strand
TCAAAGAAGAGCTGTTAGCCTGATTAATGATCATTTACTTACAGAAAGGCTTCCCTTTCTTTGCCCATCGTCGGGCTGTGGGGGTTTATCGCTTTTTTATAGGTACTTCCAAGGCTTCTGCCCTGAAGAATTGTCCAGTATAAATTCCTCCACTCACGGTTCCCAACAGAGAAACTCGTGCTGCCGACGTATGCATCCCTATACGGTCCCACTGGACAGACCCCGAACTTTGTTTGTCCTTTTATCCCTAGAGTTTCTAGAATATGGAACCTGCTGCCCGCGGAGGCCTTTCCTTTCCCACCAATCTTTAAGTTTTCAAGTCCCGTATCAACAAACTCCCTCTTCCCTTGCTTAAGACACCCACGGAGCGTTAGTATTTGGACTTATAGCCTTCGTGGATTGTCCAAAGATAAAAAGTAGTGAAGGTAAAAATCTTGTGTATTTCTATTTTCCTCTCGTTTTTATGTAAAAAATGTTTTTAATGTTTACAAACCAAAGTAAAGATAAAACATAATCGATTATGTTGACGTTTAAACAATGTATTATACGTCAAAGTTGTCACCAATTATTACCGCGGTTATAATTGGTTGAACGCCTAAAATTGCTGAAGGTCACTACTATCAATAAATAGTATTTACTTACAGAAGCTGCAGACACCCTTCATGGGATAAAGTTTAGTGTTAAAACGTGACTTCAGGGGGCAAATTACGAAAATGTTTCCATTTTATTAGGAGTAGACAAACAAGGCAGTGGGAATATCGACATCTGGCAAAGCTATTTTAAAAATTAGGAAGCCCTTTATTTACATCTGTTATTATTTAAATAAAATAAGTATAATGTTTTGCGAATGGGCCCAATTTTTTCCAAAAATAAATAATTTAAATTAGATATTAAAGCTACAATGATTTTGCGGAATACGACTGTTGAATGCGGGGAAAACTAAAATTGGTATACGGGGGTTTTATGGGGTGCTGATCAGGAATCTGAAGGATTTTTTCCGGATACGTTTTGTTTCCGAGATATACATCATTAAAGTTTAAAATCAAACTAACCTTATTTTCCCTATATCCCCTTATCTTTTCGCACACAATTCTTGATATTTACACTAAATTGACACAAAATGTTTAATACACACCTTTAAATACTTGGTTTTTATTTATTTTGCTGGTTTTTTTATATATTTGCAAAACGTATTTTAGCAACGTTGCATCCGGTTGCATCTTATTACTAGGGATATTTTTTCGCCTTTTGTTGCCCTCTATAAAACAAATGAATGGCGGCAAGGTTGCATAGTAATAAAATGGCCGTAACGTTGTTAAAATACATTTTGCAAATAAATGGAATAAAAAGGGTAAATCATAGGTGCAATAAGGGGGTCTGGGGGCTCAGCCCTCCCTTCCCCCACCCCACCCCCGAGACGGTGATGCACCCCAAAATTATTTAATATTTAAAGTATAGGTATTTGTGTTTTTCGGCAAATATACTCGATAAACAGGGGCTTAAGCCCCCAAAAATCTAGGGCCAGTTGTTGCGCCACTAGGTAAACTAAATAAAAAACAAGTAAAAGTGTATATTAAACACTGTGTGTCAATTTAGTGCAAAAATTAAGAACTGTGTGCAGAAAGAAGGGGGATGTAGTGAAAATAAGGTTAGTTTGAATTTCAACTTTGATGACGAATACCTATTTCGAAATCGAAACGTTTCCGAAAAAAATGGGTAATTTTCTAGAAACCTGCGGCAACTCCGATTTTAACGAAATTTGGGATACGGGGGTTTTTGGGGAGCTGATCACGAATCTTAAATATTTTTTGGCGGAAACGTTTCGTTCTCGAGATATTCATCATCAAAGTTCAAATTTGAACTAAGCATATTTTCACTTCATTCCCCTTCTTTTTGCACACAATTCTTGATTTAAAGCTAAAGTGTCACACAATATTTGATTTTCACCTTTTAAAACCCCGTTTTTCTACGTTTTTACATTATTTTTGAATTAAATTGCGTGGCTGTTCTTTGATAATGCGGTAACCATACATACACATAGGGCTTCTTGGCACGCTGGGATTAAAATGATTCAAAGTATAGCTATTCAATTTAATGCAAAAATAATGTAAAATACGTAAAAAAACGGGGTTTGAAAAGGTGAAAATCAAATATTGTGTGCCACTTTAGCTTCAAAACAAGAATTGTGTGCAAAAAGAAGGGGGAATATTGTAAAAATTGGATTAGTTTAAATTTTAAGTTTGATGATGAATATCTGAAGAACAAAACGTTTCCGCCAAAAATTCTTTCAGATTCGTGATTAGCGCCCAAAAACCCCGTATACCAAATTTCTTCAAAATCGGAGTTGCCGCAGGTTTCTAGAAAATTACCAAAAATCTTTCAGATTTGTGATTAGCGCACCAAAAAAAATCCTGTATCGTCAAAATCGGAGTTGCCTCCACTTTTTAAACCATTACCAAAATTCCTTAAAAAACATAACTAATTTTACCTGGAATTTTGCCTAACATGCCTTGTTTTTAAAATGCCAATTTTTAAAATCGAAAAATACGATAAAGGAATAGAAACAAAGTTTCAACACTGATTTAAACCAAAAATTGTTATACTCATATATCCTTATTTTTTAATTTACAACTTTCAACCCAGTGGTAGTTCAAAATAAGGAGGAATCTTTTGACCTTCTTGAACAAAGCTTCTTAAAACCTTATACCTGTACCTACCTCAACGTTAGGGCTATTTGTATAGTTTTTTGAATACCTACATCTGTTCAGTTACATTTAATTTCAATATTTTATTTAAAAATAAAATAAATACTTTGGTAATAAAAATGGAATATTACCAGAAATTTAAATACAAACTACGTAAGCCTCAGTCAGTGGTCAATTATTTATTTTGTCAACTGGTTTAATAAGTATAACCTTGAAATATTTTCGTTGTTTCGTGAAAATTTATCACATACTCCTTTTTTATTACTATGGTTTGTATTACAAACCATTTCTACCACTTATTCGGTTCACAAAACAATATATTCTTTATTTAAAAGAAAGCTTCAAATTAAAATATTAACAAACAACAATACAAAAATACTTTTTATTATAAAAACATACCCATTGTTTCAGATCACAAAATCCAAATTAACACAAGTGTTTGAAA
This sequence comes from Listronotus bonariensis, assembly GCA_014170235.1. Lineage (NCBI taxonomy): Eukaryota > Metazoa > Arthropoda > Insecta > Coleoptera > Curculionidae > Listronotus > Listronotus bonariensis. The sequence continues at coordinate 219,185 of JACEGR010000747.1, read as the reverse complement.
AAAACCAATGAGTCACAACGTTCACAGTCAAAATTATGAGTTCACAACAGCACAGAAACAAAAACATCCGATTATTCATTTCTCAAAGTAGGCATGGCAAAGGATCACTGTAACCAGGTAAAGGGAAAGTTCTTCGTTAAAATCCGCCGAATTTCTTGTGAAATCTTCTAAAAACCCGTTAGAGATCAAAGAATAACCCTTGCTAACTTCACACTCAGTCAGATTATCTTCTTATCAGTCGAATTCCGATAAAAACATAAACAAAATGATACGTAAAACGGTCAAAACACGGAATTTCGTAACGCAACAGCCGCGGATAAGCGAATGAATCTAGTTTTCTGTGAATGCGACAACAGCGCTGCACGTGGGGAATGCCTGCAATTTGAAACGATAGCGGCTTCGGACCATTTCGACTGCGGTCGATTCGTTTAGGCGGTTTGTGATGTTGTCGGATCTTCTAAAATTTCCATTTCTTGTAGAAAATTGAAATACGAGTTCTATAAGGGGTATTTTTATAAAAAAATATAACTACAGTTGTAGCAACACTACATTTTAAACTGCGTTTTTGATTTAGATTAGGAATCATTAACTTGCAACACGTTCCATCAGCTGATAAAAATATGTATCTAGATTTAAAACGGCCAAAAATGTTTACAGAAACCACCCAATTTTTGGTTTGTGTCTTGGCTAGAAACAAGCATTTTTGAAAACAAGGCATTAAATTATAGATAAAATATTCAACATCATTACCTAACAACATAAATAAAACACAGAATGGTTAGCAGTCAACGTTCCGAGCAATTTTCTATAAAGCCAAGAAACGAAAGTTTTTAGTTAGTTAAGACTTGAACCGCAGACACAACAAAACCGACTTTGTAAATTTTCCTTCATCGCAGAATTTATTATCAAATCTATAATGACAACCACTAAAGCACTAAAAACAAGCTGTAGACTGACTTTTTCTGGTTTTTACTGCATTAATCTAATAAATAAAAAAAAATACAATGACAATTAAATGTCATAGTGCCCCAAAAGAGTTCAAAAAGTATTCGATAGTTTTCAGGTTCCTAAACCCATCACTAAACCTGACTTGGAAAACAAACGCAGAGCGATGCAGATATCTCTTTCGCAGGATCTTAATTTAATATTGGATTGGGGCGCCAAAAATCTTGTCCATTTTAATGCATCCAAAACACAATCATGTTCCTTGTCGCGAAAAGGGTCATCAAATACTCATCCTCTACTTATGAGCGGCCAAGTTTTACAGAGCAAAGACACCTTTAATCTTGTGGGCGTCACATTTGAAAGTAACCTTAACTGGCATAAACACATTGTATCTATAGCCACGGCAGCTTCAAAAAGCTTGGATTTCTTTTTCGAGCCAAAAAGTATTTTTCCCCTTCTAATTTATACACTTTATATGTGTCCCAAATCCGACCTCCCTTGGAATATTGTTCTCATATCTGGGGCATGGCGTCCCCCACAAACCCTAAGCATTCTTGATTCTATTCAAAGAAGAGCTATTCGTCTCATTAATGATCCTCCACTTACAGAAAGGCTTCCCTCTCTTGCCCATCGACGGGCTGTAGGGGATTTATCGCTTTTTATAGGTACTTCCATGGCTTCTGCTCTGAAGAATTGTCCAGTATAGTTCCTCCACTCACGGTTCCCAACAGAGAAACTCGTGGTTCCGCGTATGCATCCCTATACGGTCCAACTGGACGGGCCCCGAACTTCTCACTTTGTTCGTTCTTTTATCCCTAGAGTTTCTAGATTGTGGAACCTGCTGCCCGCGGAGGTCTTTCCTTCCCCCAAATCTTCAAGTATTTAAGCCCCGTGTCAACAAACTCCCTCTTACCTCGCTTAAGACACCCACGGTACGTTAGTATTTAGGCTTTTAGCCTTCGTGGTTTGTCCAAAGATAAAAAAAAAAGATGCACTTAATCAGAATTCCGCATTCTTAAAGGTATTGATCTGCAGAACTTGGTCGCTCACAGGTAAAGAAACTTTTTCCCAACAACAAACATAATTGTGTTTTAGATATTGGGTTAACTTTTTGGCGCCCCAATCCAATATTAAATTAAGAATTCATTAAACAAGTCAAATCAATAAACTCTTCCTTTATCCTCTTTATATATGTATAACATTGGCTGTCTACAACAAAAATTATTAGGTGGGATTTTTCCGGTTTAACCGGATATAATATTTGAAGTTAGATTGGAAAACAATTTATCTATTTAAACCTTAAATATAAAACTTGAATTTCAAAATGATATCTTTTTCAGCAACGGAAAAAATAGGTTTGTTCCAGCAGGCTGTCAGAAATGTTTGCAACCGTTCGGATTCTGCGCACGTCAAATTTGTCGTTCCAGCAGTGCCATGTTTGTAACATTATAAAATTGTTTGTTGTTCCAGCAGTAGTTTTAAGATGTTGGAAACATGTTGGAAACTGTTTGAAAAGTTTGCAAACTTTCTTCAAACATCACTGACAATTTTTAACATAACCTTTATTGTATTGACGTATAAGCAGTATGCACGCCTTGTTTATTTTTCGTCCCAGCAGAAAACTGTTGCCAACATTTCTGACTAATGTTTGTAACAATTTCTGCGTTTTACGATTGTTGCTAACATGTTTTCAACATTCTGCTGGAACAAACCTTATTTATTGATCATTTCCAGGTATAAAAATGCATGCTCAGCGGCAACACTGTACAGTACCTTATGAATACCTTTCTAGCAGCATACAGGGTGTTCCTTTCTATTTACAAGAGAAAACAATAAATTTAGATGTTTTTTAAATATTTTATTAATATAGTTCTTCGGAAATTTCACTATATACTATCAATATTTTCGATGTACCTCTGTTCTGCATCCTTAAAAGAGTCGATCCCAAATTTGTTTACCTTCTTTCACTTCTTAAGAAATATCCTACGCAAACGCCTTTTATTTTCGAGATTATTCACTCTTGCAACCTTTTTTTTAAGTATTTATGCGTAGGTTCCAGATGATATTGGTACCAAAAATAAAACCAACCCAATTTTTGTGGGCTAAATGTTGGAATATTAAAGGTGAAAGAGAAGCAATTTATAATATTATAATACTAGGTATACAGGGTGATTCAAAAATAGATCACGAAACTTAAGGGGTGATTCTACTTGACAAAATAAGGGTAGAGATTCATATATTTTTTTTCAAAATGTCATTCGTTTTCGAGTTACAAGCCATCAAAGTTCAATTTTTATTTTGGTTTTTTCGCCATATTGCATTTATTTTTTAACCATTCCAATTGATATTTGGCACACAAATCGAGCTTTGCAGATTCTAAAATTTTAAGACAAAAGTCCTTTTTTAAATACCGCCAGAGGGCACTTTACCTAACACTTACAATGTATTTACATCATAACTTTTTATTTTGACAGATATCGCAAAGCTGGGGGCGCCATTTTATAGACAATCAAAAACTTAAAAAACAAGGTACTCTTTAATAAAGTCGATAAACCTCACCGTTTAGGCACCAATAGACATCAAAGTTTTCATCAATTTCAATCAAATTACCTACATACATACAGGGTGTTCAATAACTCAACCAACAAACTTAACCAAACGATTCTACAACAAAAAATGAGAAAAAAACTTTATATAAACATATGTCCTAAACGTCTTCGTTTTTGAACTACGAGGTGTTAAAAATTAAAAAAAAGTTTTTGTTTTTTAAATATTTAACACACTGTAGTTCAAAAACTAAGAAGTTTAGGACATATGTTAATATGAAGTTTTTTCTTACTTTTGTTGTAGAATCGCCCTGTAAAGTTTGTCGGTTGAGTTTCTGGAGACCCTGTAAGGTTTATCGACTTTAATAAAGAGTAACTTATTTTTTAAGTTTTTGATTGTCTATAAAATGGCGCCCCCAGCTTTGCGATATCTGTCAAAATAAAAAAGTTATGATGTAAATAAATTTTAAGTTTTAGATAAAGTGCCCTCTGGCGGTATTTAAAAAAGTACTTTTGTCTTAAAATTTTAGAATCTGCAAAGCTCGATTTGTGTGCCAAATATCAACTGGATTGGTTAAAAACTAAATGCAATATGGCGAAAAACCCAAAATAAAAACTGAACTTTGACGGCTTGTAACTCGAAAACGAGTGACATTTTGAAAAAAAATATATGAAGCTCTACCCTTATTTTGTAAAGTAGAATCACCCCCTTAAGTTTCGTGATCGATTTTTAAATCACCCTGTATAATGCAATTTTAATTAGACTTATTTTAATAAATTGGAAGATTGTGTTTACCTTGATCGAGGAAGAAACATTGATCCATCGATAAAGACTGAGCCAGAGAGTAGAATATACCAACATGTCGATAGTTCTCCAGTGCTGAAATAACGAAAAATGGTATATAAATTTTGAGAAATTTATATGGGGTGTAAAAAAGGACAAATGAATAAATTTTTATTTTTCGAAAAAAATATTCTTAATAAAAACTTTTGCTTGCAAAAATACAATGGCGACAGATCATAATTTTATGTGAGCTTGATTCATTTTGCGAGGCCCTCTGCTCGCCATTCAGTAAAATCAGGCGAAGTCGTATCCGCGAGGCCTCTTGCAGACAAATAATATCGTAGCAAAAAAATTGAGGGACCCAAAAAAGGTCTCGCGAGGCTCTTCCATCAATAAATTTTTATTCCTACAAAATCTATTGCGCGAGGCCTCCAGGACCGCGAGGCCGTGGGCGATGGCCAACGTCGCCCACCCCTTCCGCCGCCTTTGCAAAAAAATACAATTTATGAAGAAAAAATGTTATTGGTAATTTTCTAGAAACCTGCGGCAACTCCGATTTTGACGAAATTTGGTATACGGGGTGTTTTGGGGCGCTGATCACGAATCTGAAAGAATTTTTGGCGGAAACGTTTCGTTCTTGAGATATTCATCATCAGACTTGAAATTTAAACTAATCCTATTTTGACAATATTTCTCTTTGCACACAATTCGATTTAAAGCTAAGTGGCACACAATATTTGATTTTCACCTTTTAAAACCCCGTTTTTTACGTATTTTACATTATTTTTGCATTAAATTGCATAGCTATACTTTGAATCATTTCAATCCCAGTGTGCCATGAAGCCCTATGTGTATGTATGGTTGCCGCATTATCAAAGAAGAGCCACGCAATTTAATGCAAAAATAATGTTAAAAACGTAGAAAAACGGGATTTTAAAAGGTGAAAATCAAATATTTTGTGACACTTTAGCTTTAAACCAAGAATTGTGTGCAGAAAGGAGGGGGAATATAGTGAAAATAAGGTTAGTTCAAATTTGAACTTTGATGATGAATATCCCGAGAACGAAACGTTTCCGCCATTTCAAATTCGTGATCAGCGCCCCAAAAACCCCCGTATACCAAATTTCGTTAAAATCGGAGTTGCCGCAGGTTTCTAGAAAATTACCATGTTATTTATATACAGGTTGCTCAAGACAAAAAAAAATTTCTTCAAGAGTAAACAAACTTTATTTTTCATATTGCAAAATGTCAAAACTATTTATTTTACAGTGGTATCACAAGTTTTCATTAAACCGATTGGGATGTTATGAGAAATTAAGTATTTTACATTTTTAATAAAATAACCTAAAAATCTCTAAAATTAAAACAAATATTATTTTTTACCTGCAAACAAACGGTTTTAAAATTTAAATTAGATTAGATTTTAGCCCAATTGGGAGTTTCATAAAATGTTTAATTAATATTTTTATCCATAAATTTCATAAGTGACATTTTGCTTAAAATGAAAAATAGAGGTAGTTTACTCTAGGAAAACAAATTATTTTGCAGTTTTTGGTCACCTCTGTATACTATATCAGCATCATTTGTGAATGTTTTACTTGCAAACATTTTCTTTTTTAAAAATAAAATTTTTGATACATTTATTTTGTCCTCTTGTAAACCCCATTCGTGGGCAGTCTGTATATTATTCGTTTATTGCGATATAATTCCTTTTCAAGAAAAAAACATTCATTTTAAAATAAAAACTTGATGATGGCATCTCAAAACCGAAACATCAAAATTAAACAAATACAATCATGTATTGCTTATAAAAAGTTGTCCTAATAATGTTTTTACAGATCCTTAAAAAGCTTTAAAATATATAAAAAAAATGTTTTTGTCAAATGAAATTTTTAAAAACTTTAGGGATGCAACTAATATTTTCAAATTATTTTATTCAAAAATTGAGACATGGATCCCACACCACATACTTTATACTAGGTGTTATTGACCTCAAGAGTAAAACGTTGGAAAAAAATAATTTGATTGCGAAAAAAAACAATTCTATAATAATAGTATTTTTTCAGAAAGTTGATAAAATTTTATTGACACATCTTAAATTTATTAAAAATCTCTATAGCATTAGAAGTAGTTGAAGGTCTGGCATAAAAATAATTACAGTATAGAAGAAACAGTTTAAAAATGTAAATTCGGTGCTCTTTGATAAGAAAAAAATCACAAAAAAGTTTAAAGCAAATAAATCGGCATGCTTGTCTTCGCGGCCGCCTTTGCTATATTTCTTTTATGATATGCCGGTTGATGCAGCTGGTCATCGCACTATGGGATAGAAATTAATTTTTTGGTCAAAATTCTGAAACTTACCAATCTAACTTAAAATGAGGTGCTTTTTACTGGAAAAATATTATAAATTATTACAAATGCTTTTTGGAAACCTAAAACTTATTATATGTTATTATAAATTTACACCCCCTTAACATTATTATTTTTTATTGTACAAAATAAACTAAAATGTCAGCTTGTTTGGTTAATTCGGTAGTATTCTAATCAGTAATCCGATGATTATTATCTCATATGATATACAGGGTACGACAATAGGTATGATTTTTTTAAATGGAATACCCTAAATATTATATCACCACCAAAAAAATCTTTTAAAATGCTTTAAAAGATACTACATTTGATGTGTCTATCTCAATTAGTTTCGGAAATATGACCATCCAAATCTGAAAAATAATTTTAAATTATTCTTAGAAGCGTAATAGAGATACATCTTCCCAACTTTTTTTATTTTTTAACGTATAAAATAAATAAAAACACTGTTTTGTTGGGTAGATTCTGTAGAATCCATATCTTTCATCAGAATGCTTTTATCTTTTAGGATATACAGTGTAGGACAAAACATATTAAATTTTAAAATGGAAAACCTTGTAAATTATAAAAATCTTGTATCTCTATCTGTCCTTACACTCAGAAGTAGCAAAAGTAGGAAGGCAATTGTAAGTACAAAAACTGATAAAGAAAAAGGTAAAAAAATCTTTGACAAAAGTAGCGAGACTTCGCGAGACTGCATCGGAAACACAACAATAGCTCTTATTATTTAAACTCTTTTACTTTTTTTAGTAAACAAGGCTTATAATAAACTAAGTAGATTCAATGTTGTATATTTATGTTTACTTAAAATACATTTTCAAGTTTCTTATGACCCCAATAGAAGTCGTCATATCCTTTTATAATTTTGCATACATGTAGTTTGGAGTATCTACTTTGAAATACACAGCATGAGCCATTAAAATTTCAAAGTTGCTTTTTGGCTAAAATAATGGATTTCTATCCCATAGTGTATCGGCGCGTCGCTGTAAGAGGCCTTTGTATAAAATAGTCCGATTGCAGGCGGCCTTTTTTATGTTTTTTTGTATTATTTTCAAAGGGTACCTAATTTGCGCTTTTAAAATGTTCTTACTATAAAAAAGTTTCAACTGGCTATGATTTTTGAAAACACAGATAATTTTGTCGATAAAATTTGAGCAAATCAACAAAAAATTACAAATAGACGATTTGCTTGTAATTTTTTGATTTTCCATGAGGGGGCGGGGCTAACTAACAAATTAACAAGTAAAAAAGATACTTACTGATACAATACATCATTTGCCAAATGTTTCTCATAACGAACCACTTTGCAGAGCGCGCGTAAACTTGAATCTCTCAACGATTGCAGCGCCTCCAAGCCGCTGAGTCCGTAATAAATCACTTGCAAATCTTGCAGAGACCGACAATGCGGAGGGCGAGCCAGCGCTCTCAGCCACATTCCCTCCCAGTCCGTCATGTTGCCTCTAGATGGCGGTAGGAGGATCGCATCGCGTGCCGAGCCGTGCGAGATGTCATTGGGCCGCGGTCGGGTCGGTTCGTATTCGCGCATAGGCGTCGTTACTTTGAATTAATTTTTTTAAATAATATTAAACAAAAAATAGGATTTTTGAAATCATTGTTTTCTTAAATTGCTTAGGTTGTGATATAAATTGGTAAAAGAGATAATAGGGCTTTTCTTATCTGCCATTTGTTGGAAAATTCCATGGTGTCTCCACGACTGCAATTCGTTAGTAATCTGAAACAAATAATTTATTTCAGTAATTTTGTTTTTGCAGCCACAATGTTGTTATATGTATAGTTCTGTTACAGTATATTTTATACATTTTTTTAAAATAATTTTAATTAAATGTATACTCAGGGAAATGAATTATAATAATAATTATTTAAAAATGATTTTATATTTTCCCTTGTAGTTTTATAATAAATATAACAAAAAAAAGAGAATAATAAGCCAATAGGCTGCAGTACCAATAGTACCAAATATGATAATAATATGGTCTTCAATTAGAATCTAACTAAAAATGGGGGAAAGTCAAGCAAAACCATGAATATTTAAATTTTTGTCATTTTTAACAGTTTTCTGCTTTTCTTTAAAAACGTTATTCTTCGGTAAAAAAAATAATAAAAAACAAAAATTTATCAAATTTTGTGCTCTATCAAAAAGTTTTTTTAAATTTTTCTTAAAATACAGACTGAGATTAGAAAAAAAAGAAGGAATGTTGCTGTCCACAATTCTATTTATTTATGTATTACAGGTTTGACGACAAAGGGCATTACCATCCAGAAACAGTATATGGTAACACAGTGCCGGATTAATGTTTATTTTCTACTTAAGCTAAGAGTAAATGTTGCGCCCTTTTGTGAAAAAAGTTGAAGACCAAAAAAAAGATCTTAAGCTTCAAATTTCCGCTCCCCTTTTATACTTTGTGTCCTTCCCGGGGGCATGTATATTTCGGATTATACCAGAACCCAACATTTCGGACTCTTTGTTTGACCTCCGGACGGTGCAGACGTGCGTAGAGGACTACAAAGTTCTTCCCGGGGTGGCGGTTAGAGGTGCCGTACGGACGTTTTTACCTTCGGGGATCAAGTAAAGATTTACGCTTAATTGACGGCATCTTCCTTCTGGATCTAAGCGCTGTGAGCGAAGATTCCTATAAGCTGATGGTATGCTGTTTGGTGGTGGACACGAGGTATTTCTCAAATGGCGGAAAATAGATGGGCGTGCCATGGGAACTGTCAGTACTGAAAGTGAAGGTTATACGTAACACCAGTAGAAGGTCTTGGTTTGACAGCCAACAATTTATGCATTGCATCGCCTGTAGAATTATTTTTGTTTTCTTTTTGGAATTTCCTGGGAGCTACGAGCTCGATTATCCAGATTTTCCGCCGACGAAGCCCTGGAAAGCATAGTCCGGAAGGGGAGAGGAGGATCTGCAAAGCTCGATTTGTGTGCCAAATATCAACTGGATTGGTTAAAAAATAAATGCAATATAGCGAAAAACCAAAATAAAAATTGAACTTTGACGCTTTGTAACTCGAAAACGAATGATAAATAGAAAAAAATATATGAAGCTCGACACTTATTTTGTCAAGTAGAATCGCCCCCTTAAGTTTCGTGATCGAATTTGAATCACCCTGTATAACATTACTGTAAATAAATAATAGTTTAAAAAACTAAAAACACGCTTTTATATGCAACCGAACTAAAAATTAGAAAATAATTTTTCATTACAAAGAGTTTGTCACTTCAGAGTAAAAAGCGTGGGGTGCATTTTACTATTTTTTTCATAACTTTTCCTCATAGATATTTGCAAATAGAATAATTATAACATTTAATATATTAAGCACCCCACGCTTTTATTCTGAAGTGACAAACTCTTTGTAATGAAAAATTATTTTCTAATTTTAGTTCGGTTGCACATAAAAGCGTGTTTTTAGTTTTTTTAAACTATTATTTATTTTTCATTTTTTAGTTCGATATATCAATTAGTTTTTTAAAAATAAATGCTCCAGTTTATTCACTAAAAAATTCTTTCGCCATTTTGTCAAGAGACACAGAGGATCTGTAAAGGAATTTATTTATCCTGGCAGTCCTAATCAGGATAACGGGATACTGTTTTTAAATTATTGCATTGTCATCGGTCCTTGATGCGTGTGCAAAGTTTCAAAGAAATTGAATCGCTGGAAGTTGGTAAAAATTAGGCTCAAAGATTCCGTTACATAGATAGATAGATAGATAGATAGATAGATAGTTACAACCTAAGCTAATAAAAGCGTGTTAAAAAGGTAAAATAGTATTTCCTTTCTAACGACATCATCATACAGCCCCCGTATATATTTCCAATTCGATTTTAAAAACAAACATTTGCAAAATAGACTGGCAAACCATCAAGAGATTCCAGATCGACTTTAAATAAATAATGTTCTTTTAATAACAACAACCTGAGAAAAGTAATTTCTTCGTGTTTATTATGTTTTAATTAAGTTTAAATGGACCATCATCGGCATCTGTTAAAATAAGAAATTCAGTTGATGTGGCGAAACTGAATGATGCGGAAATTGGATGTTTTTCGTTTTAAACAATAGAGTAACTTCCGCGATTTGTGAAATGAGTTTGTTTATTTTGTCTTGTTAAAATTTAAATTGATTTTACGAAATTTATTACTTAGTTTTAGTATATTTTTTCAAATACTTGTATTTATTTTTCCAAAAGTATTTACTCTATCAGCTTGACATTCTACCTCGATATAGTACAAACACTTGGTATTAAGCTAGAAAAAGAATTTAAATTTTAGCATAAATCATCGATCTCAATGGATTACCAATTTTATAACCTGCGCGAAACAAAAGCTACATTTCATGGGCGAAAAACCGGTTTGTGCGCAAGCCAGTTGAGGGTAAACGCACCCGGACCCAAACCGTTCGAAGTACGGTAGCTAATGAGCGTTACGGTCAGACCGCGGACGAAGGGTACGGGGTGCCGGTGTTTGTATTTTGCCAAGGCTTTCAAGTGCGCATGTTCGTCCACCCACTGCGCGAGGTCGTAAAAATCCGAAAATGCTTCTTGCCACTGCAGATCTAAATGTAGGTTATCTATGGCATAAATAGATTTTTCGTAAAAAAATAAATACAAATTTTCTATTTTCTCAAAAAATTCGCCAAGTGTTAGACCCTTTCAGACAATGACTTTTTTATGTACAGTGGTATTTTTCCGGTTTTCAATCCGTTCGTTTGTTGGACATTCTTTACGACGTTTCCACAACATCTCAGTTGGCATTATCAAGTGTTGCTTCCTTGACGGTTGCTTGACGTGGACCAAGTCAAGCAACCGTCAAGGAAGCAACACTTGATAATGCCAACTGAGATGTTACTTTAGGTGCCATACGACATTATTCTATGATTACCTCCATTTTACACTATTTGCGCGATGCTAAAATATTTAAATTAATCATACTAAAACTCTAGCTTTGTACTTGGTAGGGTAGTCAAGCCAGCAGCCCTTAGACCCTCATTTTTATGGCAAAAAGTAGGGTAGAAAAATACAAATCTTAATTATGCTGCACCTCTATACCAGAGCCTAATTATACCTAATTTAGTATAATTACTTTTTCTTTTATTCAGTATCTTCACATGCCCTTAAGCGAACATTCAACCCCTACGTGTTGCCCAGACCATTATTTCACCCTACCTGCCACAGATGCGGTGAGAACAGGTCGAAAACATTATAGCAAAAAACTTTTTTAGAAATTCCATCAAAAGTGAAATAAGGAGAGTCCGGGGAGTGCAGGGTGATGTTAATTTTATGCCGTCGTGGAGGTTTAAATTGAAAATATAGCTCGGGGTTGATGGGATGTGAATTTTAGATGAAATTACATATATTATGTTATTTTTATGTTTTCTACAGGTTACCGACTGCGTACATGGTTTTTTCTAGTAAAAATAAAACAATCTCAAAGAATATGATTCAAATTTTAACAAATTTTGATTGAAAAAGGCGCTGGCTAGACGACCGCCGGCGGTTTTGCTCAATTTTAAGAAGAATCTTATATCAACGTATATAAAAACCGCCGAATATTATAAATAATTTGTCAATACCGGCGGTTTTTGCTTATTTTATCAATAGAAACCGCCGTCCGGCGGTTTGATTATAAAATCTATTGAAAACCGCCGAATAATAGTTAAAATTAACCTAACTTTAATAATTATTTGTTTTATTGTGTTAATAAAACTAAGAGACACATTTGACACCTACGAAGATTTTGTCGAAGCTCTTATAATTGAAAATATGTATGTATAGATGGGTCCACCTTTAATTCATTTCTGAAAGTAATACCGCCAAGTACACAAAAAATGATGAAGTAAATAAACCTTTTCGAAGGCACAAAGTGCTGACAGAGCCTGATTACATTTTTTAGATAAATAAAAAAACACTGCTAAAACACGTGTCACATACTTAAAAAACATCCTCTTATTTCGCCTCTGTCTTGCCATAAAACCGATGGCACGTGGCGTGGAACTAGAAACGCGTCGGGTTGAATATTTTTGCTGCAATAAATCATTGTTCACAAAAGGGTTTTTATTTACTTTATTATTTTTTGTACTTTGCGGTATTACTTTTAAAATGAATTATATGTGAACCCATCTATATATTTTTAGGAAAAGAAATGGCAGAAGTATTTTAGTGGCAAGAAAAAAAAACAGATCGTTTTATAGAAATGAAACTAAAGTATTACCATAGAGTAAGGAAATTATAAGAGTTATCATGGGATAGCCGATTTAAGGACAGGTCATGCGAAAACTCCCAATATAATTTTATTCGTTTCTCGTTGATATACCGCCAGTTAGTCATTTCAGTAAGCTTACGTGTCTCCTCACCGATGATGTTACACGAGGCGAGGTTTCGACCGACGCATTCAAAGTGTAAACTGGAAACATGACAAGCTGAGCCTGCCGCAAAACACGGTACGAAAATTTTAGCATGCCATGGTTTCTCTTATCCGTAGGTATGTTACTTTATGGTATTACCAATTAAGGTATGCATGTATTGAGGGTAGAAAAAACTTTAAAATTCTCAGGAAAAGGAAAAAAAATTAAAAGATAAATAATTTAAAAATACCCTTTTTTTAATCATATTATCCAGATTTAAAAACTGTGTTCAAGTTCTCCCATACCTCCAGGATTACCAGGGTTGAACCCGGAAGCGACCGGTCCCGAGTTCGATTCCGAATGGATAAATAACTATTTTTTCTTTTTATATTTTTTTCTTGCGAATTTTTACACATTTTTTCTAATTTTTATTTTTTATTGTTAATAATGTAATATTCAGACAAATAATTTTCCACTTTTTAAGAATTTTAAGTTATTTCTTCGCCGTTACTGCCTGAAAATATGTTTTTAAAGTATTTTTTAGTGTTGTAAATTATTGGGTCCATGTGACAAAATAGTTTTGTAATGTTTTTTTTTTTAACTTATATTATAGGCCCTTGATAAAGTGGCAATCCAGCCACGAAACGTTTAGATAAATAAAATAGTGGTTTTATTTGCCTGTCCAGAATTTTGGGGTGGTGGCCCTGGTGGTTAAGGGGTTAAAGGAGCGCCGTCCAATTTTTTGTAAAAACGTTCCCTCTCAATAAATATGTTGACGTGTTTCGGCAATTTTCTCAAATCTGTCTCGTTTCGAAGATAACTTGAGTGGAAAGCTTTTAAATGAACACCCTGTATATATATCTATAAGCAAAACCAACGGACGGCGGCTTCTATTTATAAAATTAGTAAAAACCACCGGTAATAACAAATTAATTATAATTTTCGTCGGTTTTCATATACGTAAATATAAAAAACCGCCATACGGCAGTTTTCTTCTTATAATTAAACAAAACCGCCGGCGGTCGTTTAGCCAGTGCCTTAAAAAAAAGTTTTAATAGCCTATTATCAGACGTCTTTGATTACTCTTCTATCCCATTTACCCCTCATGTTTTTTAGTAAATTAATTTCTAGGATGTTTAATGAGCGAAGGTGCTTTTATCACACATTTCTTTTTTATCATGTCAGCATTTCTAGTAAAACAACTTTTGTTATGCAATGGATAGATAAGTGGAGGGCGCAGGTATTTCAAGGAATGTAAACCGATAAGCAGTTCTTACTGATTGTTATAAGGTGTTAAAATTTTAGTTTTTGTCTGGAGAGAATAAAAGATAATAATAATATTACTGTTAGTATTCACATTTTACAATTTAAACTCAATTTTGCAAGAACAATGGAAGTAAATATTTTAATTTGGAGAAAAACTTAAATAAAATTCGGGTAATAGTTCGATATAGCGGTTTTCGCTATTATAAGAGATTTTTGAAAAATTCTTTTTCAGGGCGTTTCTATAGGTCGATTAAGACACAAATCTGTGTGCGCGTTTTCCAAAATCCATTTCCATAATTTATTATTAATAAAAACATATTTACGGGACGGTGGAGTGAACAGGGGTGCTGGGTGGGGACGAAACAGTAGAAATCCTACATTAAACGCCCAAAAACAGTATTTTACAGTACACACCGCCCTTTCTGTTTACAAAAATGTCCAAAAAATTGTTTAAAAAAATTAAAAATAAATAATAGAACAACAATCCCGCCATGGCTGTCACTGCATAAAAAATGTATTGCGATGTTGCCAAATAAAGTAAGAAAGTGTCAATAGCTTAAAAAAAGGAAGATACAGGAGAAAATTCATATGAAAAATAAGTTATTCCTTCTTCCTATTATAATTTGTAGAGAAAAAAGGAAAATACCTAAACATAAAGAAAGAGGCATTTCTACAAAAAATACCATTGTTTCTCATGGAAATGGTGGATAATCCCCGAAATAGCCTTGGTGTTAATTCTTCATAAGAAGTTTGGCAACGCTGCTTCTATCAAGACCGTCATTTTCATAATGACAAACTTCATGTTATCAGCTGACCAAAATGAATGCGCCTATTTTCCTTCTTCAATTAATGGCGGACGAGATATCTCATATGTGTGGGCCAGTTTTTCGAAAAATTTAATACCTACCTTTTAAAATTAATTTACATTTTCATGTGACCCGAGTGCAGTGTATTAATGTTTCTTGTGTTTGACGTTGGATTTAAACTGTTTTGTCCCCACCCAGCACCCCTGTTCACTCCACCGTCCCGTAAATATGTTTTTATTAATAATAAATTATAGAATGGATTTTGGAAAACGCGCACACAGATTTATGTCATAATCGACCTATAGAAACGCCCTGAAAAAGAATTTTTCGAAAATCTCTTATAATAGCGAAAACCGCTATATCGAACTATTACCAAAATTCGTTGCTTTATAGCAAGTTACAGATCACAGAAAAATTGCTAAGATATACAGAGTGATTTTACTTTTTTGAGGACCTCTAAATTCGACCAGATAGAACTCCATACTATGATGAACCATCATGCCAAATTTTGTTACAATCGGTCCCATAGTTTATACACAATAATTTTTAAATTTAATTTCGTTTGAAAAAAATGGACCATTTTGCAAAATGGGTCCAGAATATGGGACTTAGAGTTTCAAAATTTAAAACCTTTTAAAATTATTCATATTTCTAATAATTGTCTGTAAAGTGCGGCAACTCCGATTTGAACGAAATTTGGTATACAGGGGTTATTGGGGCGCTGATCACGAATCCGAAAGATTTTTTGGGTCGCTGAATCCAAATTGGGGGTCGGTTTGACCCTATCAGGTCAGGGTCAAAGTCTTTTCAATGTCGGGTCATCAAAATGTATCGAAAATAATTAATAGTTTAAAAAAACTAAAAAACACGCTTTTATATGCAACCGAACTAAAAATTAAAAATAATTTTTCATTAAAAAAATATTGTCATTTCATAGTAAAAAGCGTGGGGTGCATTTTACTATTTTTTCATAACTTTTCCATCATAGATATTTGCAAATATAATAATTATAACATTTAATATATTTATCACCCCACGCTTTTTACTATGAAATGACAATATTTTTTTAATGAAAAATTATTTTCTAATTTTTAGTTCGGTTGCTTATAAAAGCGTGTTTTTAGTTTTTTAAACTATTAATTATTTTTCATTTTTTAGTTTCTGCTACTCTTGACAAAATGGTGAAAAAAATTTTTAATGAACAAGAGTGGCAAATTTTAAAATTTTTCCAACAGATTGCAACTCACTAAAAATTTCTTCTTCATTAAGTAGCAAAGTTTGAAATTTTGCCAACAGATGGCAATCCAGGCAATGTTTGGACCGTTGCCAATATATTGCAACCCACTAAAAAATTTCTTCTTCATTTAATAGCAAAGTTTGAAATGTTGCCAACAGATGGCAACCTAGGTGTTGTTTTTATAATATAATGGAATTTTTTTCCTGGCGATCCAAAAAAGATAACGGGATACTGTTTGCAGATTATTGCATTGTCATGTTTCCTTAATACGTGTGCAAAGTTTCAAAGAAATCGAATAGCTGGAAGTTGGTTAAAATTAGGCTCAAAGATTCCGTTACATAGCCAGATAGTTACAACCCAAGTTAATAAAAAAGCGTGTTAACGGCATTTATTAACTGTTATTGTTCATAAAAATTGAACACCAATGGTGCAACTAACCCTATATTTTTATTGTTCATAAAAATTGAACACCAAAACTAACCAAATTGTGTAAAAACTAAAAAATTTCTTCTTCATTTAATAGCAAAGTTTGAAATGTTGCCAACAGATGGCATCCTAGGTGTTGTTTTTATAATATAATGGAATTTTTTTCCTGGCGATTCAAAAAAGATAACGGGATACTGTTTTTAAATTATTGCATCTTCATCGGTCCTTGACACGTGTGCAAAGTTTCAAAGAAATCGAATACCTGGAAGTTGGTTAAAATTAGGCTCAAAGATTCCGTTACATAGATAGATAGATAGTTACAACCCAAGTTAATAAAAGCGTGTTAAAAAGACCACAATCGTGATATTTTTATGTTTTTGAGATCGCTGAATGTGAATTCGGGGTCAGTTTGATCCCATCAGGTCATGGTCAGGGTCATTTCAAGGTCAAATCTTAAAATTTTATTAAAAATAGACCAGAATTATGGTATATTAATGTTTTCAGGGTCGTTGAATTCAAATCCGTGGTCAAATTGACCCTAGGAGGTTAGGATCAAGGTCACATCAAGGTCAAATCATCGAAAATTATCGTAAATGCACCAAAATCATGATATCTTGGGGTTTTTGGGTCGCTAAATCCGAATTTATAGTCAAATTGACCCTCCCGGGTTCGG
Source organism: Listronotus bonariensis (assembly GCA_014170235.1). NCBI lineage: Eukaryota > Metazoa > Arthropoda > Insecta > Coleoptera > Curculionidae > Listronotus > Listronotus bonariensis. Next base: position 201,766 of record JACEGR010000747.1, on the reverse strand, counting down.
ATTAGGCAACCCCAAAAACATAGAGGTACCACGTTTGTGGTCTATTTTAAATAAATGTGGGCCTGTGTAATTGGTTGATCGCCTAAGTCTGACGAATATGATATTTATTTAAAAAAAAATGTTTGCAAATATATTTTTTACTTTTTAAAAATGTAATACAAAAAATTGAAAAAGGTAACAATTAAAATGCGTATTGCACTTAAAGAAATTAATTAAAATGCGTGGGGAAATTTTAATAACAAGGTAATTTAAATAAATCGGCCATTAAGAATCTCTTAACCTTCTTATAGTGTCTTAAATTGGTGGCAACCAAAAAATAAAGATGAATGAGAATGAATAGATAATGAGGTCAAAAGTGGGCACAACATAGATTTTTTGCAAGTTATTTACGTAATCTTTAATAGTAAAATACGCATTTGTACAGAGTGCACTAAGAATTTACAACTTTGATTTTGTGAATTAACTGAGACATTTCTTTGGACAAAGTCGGTCTATATAAAGTGAGTTCGTTTATTACTAATCTGTTGCCTCGAAACGCCCTTCTGTCAAATTTTCCGTTCGTTTAGTACATCTGTAAGCTTGACTAGATCTGCTCTGTGTTCGATAATTGAAGATCTGAATGCTCGGAGCTAGCTCGGATCGCCTCAAGTCAAATCGCCGAGCGAACAGATCTAAAATTTTTTATCACAAAAATAGAAAACGCAAAATCAGGTACATTTATAGGTTGGAAAACGAGAAATTTCAAAATATTGTCATTTTTTCAAAAAAGACATGGAATCAGAAGATTTAGTTAGTTGTTTACTGTATTCTTGTAAAATTTGCGAATTTGTTTGCATTAATCCCGAAGATATGACAGATCCCGTAACTCCATTCATCACAAAATACAAACCATTCATTCGCAAGTAGGTCGAACTGTCAAATGTTTTAGAACGCGTTCGATAACTGCTATCAGCTCTGTTAGATCCAAAGGGACGTTACTTTTTCTCTGCATCTGCTCGCTCTGCTAGCAATTTCTTAAACGAACTCACTTATAGGGTCGCGAGTTTCGGCCATATTGTTTTGACGTGTTATGACGTCACATCTCCCATTTTTCAGCCATGTTGTTCAGTGCCGGAGATATACAGTTTATTGTATTAGTAGAACAACCGTTTACACAACAGTTTTTAATTATTGTTAAGTTGTAAATTCTTTTACTATAAATAAAAAACATTTAGAATTACAACTTTCAACAAATATCACTTCCAAAACAATGCAAAATGAAATGCGCAAATTCTAGACGCCACTGGATTGATCTTTAGCTTTGATTTTACCCAGTCTTGCCAACTTTTCTCCGTGGAGTGCCCTTCCTTGCGTCCCCGTCCTCGAACCACCTAAAAGTTGAGGATATGTCGCAACCTTAAAAATATAAACTAACCTTGTCTTTGGAGGTGTTAAACAATGTTATGGATTAATTAACACTAAAATTTTGTTACCATATCCTTGAGTGGCGTGGCATGGACAAATATAGACATGGGCGAAGTCGCATCATCGAGGCTCCTTTTCTCTCGCTTTCAAGATCTATCCTATAAATCTATCTTACTTACTCATGATAGTAAAAAAGTATAAATGCGCGGTTAAACAATATTGGAAAGTATGTGGATTTAAAAAGGGTTTTATTTTTACAAAAGTAATTTTTAATTAATTTTGGTTACACACGTGGGTTAGAAGATGTTGCCTTGTTTATGTGACAACCAAAATGTGATATTAGCTAAATAAGGGGCGAAAGAAACGATCTACAGATCCACAGGAAAAGAATAAACATTCTTTTTAAATAGGAAAAGCTACAAAAGGCCTTCTCCAATATTGATCTTAGATTACCCCGATTCATGAAATCCGTTTTAAAAAGGATCGGCCGGTTTCTACCCATGTTCATAAATTGATCGGATCGGTAACTCAGGTTGGATCCTGCTGACCCATGCAGGTTAAATCCAGGGTTAGTCGGGTTAAACAGAAGTATCAAAATCAGCTGTATCGTTTTTGGGCTTTAATGATTTAACTTGTGTTTATTACAAGTAGAAAAAGTAAAAAAACAATAAAAAAGGTTTAAATATTGTGAAAGTCTTTAAAAATGACTGCACGACCAAAACAAAGCAAAAGAGTTATGTTTTGTTTTGGCACGAAGGCCAAATGTACCATATGTATTCAGAAAATAACAAAAATCCCAGAAAATCCTAGAAACAGCTGATAGGATCTACCCAACCCATAAAATCACTATTTGAAAATGCGTAATAGGGCAATGCTAAGTCCTCGTTGCATAACCCTGTAAAGTTCATATTCGAGTGTCCACATAAAAAATAAATTACCAAAGCGCGTTCTTCTCATAGAACACACAAAAATATGTTTAGATAACTAAATTATACTTAGAAAAGGTTACGACAAAAAACAATCAAAAACTTAAGTGGTTAGTTGTTAAAAAGGTAATTCAACTAAAAAAACATTAAGAGCATGGTTAAAGCCCACATTAAGCTTAAGTTTGGCCAAATTATCCCGCATTGACATTTTCTTAACCTCGTCGTTAATGATAACATCTCATAATCATCGAGTTTTATAAGCTTTCATCCAATTCTTAATGCAAATTAATGAGAAGTGATTAAATCTTCATTAATATTTTAATTTATTCGGTAATTTGCAGAGTCGTAGCCACGCACAAATCTCTTGTTTGTATATAATATTATTAAAAAAATTGATAATAGTCATCGGTGACCTGATGAACCTTCAAAATTACTGAACGAATCGATTTGATGAATACAAAAAAAAATATATTTTAATAGTTTAAAGGTGTAAGCAATCAACTAAAATTTGGTCCTTTTTGTGATCAGTTAGCAAATGAGGCAGCCATCTTAACCAACCCTGGGTAGTCCCTGCCAGCTAGTCATGAAATTAACTTCATGATAATACCACTTTTAAAACCTTTTAAGGGTGGTTCCTTTTGACGAGTATACCAGGAATATTCATACCGTCATATATGAAAGCGGCGCTTTAACCCAGCCTGTCAATGTCAAATGTTTCGAGTGTCGGACTGGGCAAACGCTTTAACTAACGCTAAACGCTAGCTTAATCTCTTCTTAACATTTTCTTTTCTTTATTGTCTTGATAACTTAATTATTAAAAGAGATATGGCAATTTAATTTAAAGGATTTTTGTATTTAAGCTTATAAAAAAAATCGAGCATAATATATGCGATAGTTTTGTGGACAGAATACATTTAAATAATTCCTTCTTTTAGTTCACTTAAAGATTATACGGTTTTCACCTGACGTAATATCTAACAACCTACCAATAGCTATAAGATGCAGGTCGATTATAGATTGTCAATTTAAATAGTGAGAGAAAAGAGAACCCAAAAACACCAATCTGGATAAGGAAAAAGAGCGGAGATGATTAGATTAGGAGGTGGATTGTAACAACCTGCTCAGGTTTATTGTGTCTCCTCCGTCCATACGTTAGAGCACGCTGTCCAAGCCGGTCTTTTTAATCAGACTCCACAACTTGAAACCGGCTCCTTGGTAAATCTTGCCGCTTTAGGTTTTTCTTTACCCAGCTTTGCAAACCGCAGACGACAAAGGGCTTCACAGAAGCACCATACATGTTGTGGTTTCTTTCTCCTCCTGGCAGAACCTGCATAGGTTTCCTTCTACCAGGCCCATGATTTCCAGGTGTTTATTCAGTCTGCAGTGACCTGTTAATTGACCCACTATTATTCTTACTGCTTTCCGGTTGTAATTCAGAAGGTCTTTCCTAAATTCCGGCGAGTAAGCCTCGATAAATACTTTCGCTTGATGCTGTCCTGGTGTTCTTCTCCACCAGTCTTGGGATTCCCTTATAATCCATGATCTAATAGATGACCTTACTTGGCATGACGGAATACCGCAGTAGGGCTACCATCGTCCTGCCAGCCCTCTCCTTTGCCAATTTATCAGCTTTCTCACTGCCTTCGTGGCCTTCGTGTCCTGGTACCCAGGCAATGGTTAGCTTGTTGGACGCACCTACCTCTTCCAGGGCAACTACACAACTTTTAAAAATCCTGTAGAGTGCTTGTTGATAACAGTGAATAACGACGGTTACACCAAAATTATAGCTTCAGTTTTCCTTAACTTTTTCTTTTTTTAATTGTCTTGATAACTTACTTATTAAAAAGATTTAGCCATTTAAATTAAATCATTTTTTTATTAAAGCTTATTCACTCCACTTTTCAGGTTCTCAAACCAATCTCTCAACCCGACTTGGAAAGCAAACGCAAGGCGCTGCAGATATCTCTTTCACAGGATCTTAATTTGATATTGGATTGGGGCGCCAAAAATCTCGTTCAATTTAACGCATCCAAAACACAATCATGTTCGTTGTCGCAAAAAAAATCATCAAACACCCATCCTTTGCTTATGAGTGGCCAGGTTTTGTAGAGCGGGGACACATTTAACCTTGTGGGCGTCACATTTGAGAATAACCTTAACTGGCATAAACACATTGTATCTATAGCCACCGCGACTTCAAAAAAGCTTGGATTTCTTTTCCGAGCCAAAAAGTATTTTTCTCCTTCCAACTTATAAACTTTGTATGTGTCCCAAATTCGACCCTCTCTGGAATACTGTTCTCATGTCTGGGGAATGGCATCCCCTACAACCCTCAGCATTCTTAATGCCATTCAAAGAAGAGCTGTTCGTCTTATTAATGATCCTTTACTTACTCAAAGACTTCCTTCTCTTGCCCATCCGTCGAGCTGTGGAGATCTATCGCTCTTCTATAGATACTTTTACGGCTCCGACGAATTATCCAGTATAGTTCCTCCCTCTTGCAGCTCCCAATAGAGAAACTCGTGGTGCCGCACGTATGCATCCCTATACGGTCCAGTTGGATAGGCCCCAAACTTCCCATTTCGTTCGCTCTTTTATCCCTAGAGTTTCTAGACTGTGGAACCTACTGTCAGCGGAGGTCTTTCCTTCCTCTCCAAATCTTAAAGTTTTTAAGTTCCGTGTTAACAAACTTCCTCTTACCTCGTTTAAGACACCCACGGTACGTTAGTATTTAGGCTTTCAGCCTTCGTGGTTTGTCCAAAGATAAAAAAATATATGCGATAGTTTTGTCGACAGAATACATTTAAATCCTTCCTTCTTTTAGTTCACATAAAGATTATACGGTTTTCACCTGACGTAATATCTAACAACCTACGAATAGCTATAAAATGCAGGTCGATTATAGATTGTCAATTTAAATAGTGAGAGAAAAGAGAACCCAAAAACACCAATCTGAATAAGGCAAAAGAGCGGAGATGATGCTTGCGGCAAATGCTGTGACCGACTTCTTCGGGAGGCTGCCTTCTGCATCTTCCGTTATCTTTGGCAGCATTCCTTTTGCTAATCGCTTCAAATGTTGGGTAAGGTGTTTTTACTGAATTTATAAACATATAGTATCTTTGGCGACATTTCTATATTTAGTTAATATTTCTTTAATAAATGCAGAAATATATATTTCCTATATCATTATCCGTCTTTAAAGAATTGCTTTGTGGATGGCGAAAATGTTTAGAAATATACAGGGTGGACACTATTTTTGACAACAAAATACAGGGGGTTCTATTTTACCTTATCAAGATCGTATTGCCTAAATGTATTTGAAACTTTGGTAGTTAAATTAATATAAAATTACACACGACTATTATGTTAGGCACAAAAATAAAACGTTTTTGAGAAAATAAAAAACCTTCATCAGGTTTTGCAGAACATAGGTAATAGTGAATTTCTTGCCTTAAAACAAAAATTGGTTAAGAATTTGGGCACCAGGTGAATCACTCTTTTGACTGCTTTTCTTAGCGCTTTTACACTGAGCGAAATTGAACATGGATTCGTGTTCTATCAGCGAAAATATACCGAAAGCTTACAACCACAAACAGCTGCAAAAAAACCCGTCAAAAAGTCGGCGGGCGTATTTTCGACCAGAATCCCCTCGTCTACCTGCCCAAGAAAAAGGGTCAGATAAGGACATGTACATTTTCGACCAGGGATGTACGGGCCATAGAATGTTTTTAATAAGATTTACCCTTTTTTATTAAATTGTATATGGGACTACGGTACGGCGCCCGACAGAGTAATTAAAACAGTTTTAGGGTAAAAGTTTTAAATTCTTGGGCGGCATAGAGGCTCCTAAATGACAAATAAAGAAAAGAAACAAATACATAACCTGGTAGTGGTGGTGTGCCAGTTTCCATTATCGTTTGTTGGTATTACAGCACGTGCTACTTACGCCATATACACCTAGATGGCACCCTTTTTCACCGTCTTAACCTAACGGTGCTCTGGCTGGTTATTTTGAAATTGCTTGGCGAGATGGCTCTGGCCGCTGAACTTACTCCATTAGTTCCGACGGGGATTATGTTTGGGCGACTAAAAACATAGTCAAGTTGTCAGCAATGTACAGCGGTTGTGATGATTCCCAACAAGGATGAAACACATGTCACCGTCTTCATTGCGACCTGGGGTTATCTATTTATTTGGAGACTCCGTAATTTTAAAGTAACCAGCCAAGTAGTCGTTTCTACCAGGTTATGTATTTGTTTCTTTTCTTTATTTGTCATTTAGGAGCCTCTATGCTCAAGAATTTAAAACTTTTATTAATATATATATATATATTCGTTTTTAAATAATACCTGCATTCTTTTTGGTCGAAATTACATGCGTCCCAAAAATTGTGAATTTTTCCCAGTTGTGTGGGGGATTTAATGGCAGAGTTTTAACCAGGATATACATATGTTTTCTATGCAAAATCTACCTAACAATTTGGGATCCAAATTTATTTATTCTTTTTTTTTCTTTTTGAGTCATGTATTAATTTCTTATTTTTGCAATAAAAACTTATATATATAAAACATTAGTAAATTAATTTTTTTCTAGGCGTTTTTATGTTTATTAACATTGAACCTATTTAGGGTAAACTATATTAAACTTATTAAACCGTTCACTAAATGTTGTTTGGAATAAATTAATTTGTAATTGCGTTAGTTTTGTAAATTTGTATTGTTCCAAAAAATAATCGAGAAAATAACTTATCAAGCGTAAAGGTTTAACCATGTCCCAGATCTATTGCTTTAAAACCTTGTATTTTGATATCTACTAAATAAATAAACAAATAGATATGCGAAATTATTTAAATAAGTACTTTAAGAATGTTGAAACATTTTGAATTTCATATAACCATTTTAATTAGGTCATATTTGTGATTTTTTTGTATAAAAAAAAGATAAAATAACGTATGTCCTAAAAGTTTTGGCACACAATATTTATCGGTTTTTTTAATGAAGAAATTTATTTACACACTAACTAGTTATCATAAATTACAACTCAATACTTAACTAAAGTATACTATCGAATTATTTGGAGTGGCCCATTCTGCTCTACCAGACGCAAATTTCTTCGAATGTCTCTCATGAGGTCCTGAACGGAATTCAGTTCAATTTCTCTTAATTTCTCGTTAATTCGCCGTCTTAATTGTTCCTCATCTTGTGCTTCCCAGCCTCCATGATAAACCTTTCTAGACAGTACAGCCCAAAAATCCTCTATTGGGCGAGCCTGCGGCAAGTTTGGAGGATTATCGTTTTTGGGAACAAAAGGTATGTGGTGTTGTCGAAGCCAGTTTTGGGTATCTCTTGAGTAATGGCATGATGCCAGGTCTGGCCAAAACATGATATCGTCATTAGCATGATGTTCGCGGACAAACTGAAGCAATTTGGAAAGGCAGTTATCAATATAGCTTTAACTATTCAAAGCTTCACCCCTCACTCTTCCCACAAAAGGTCGGGATACACCCCTGTTAGAAATTGCGCACCAGACAATGATTTTATCTGCAAATTTCGCTTTATGTTTGTATCTAACATTGTCAGGGCATTCCTCTACGTTGTCCGTATAAAATCCATCGTTTCTTTTCATTTCAGAATTACTCAAAGTGAAATACTTTTCGTCATCTCAAAATAATGATTTTTTCAGTGGCAAAATGTCTGCGCTTGAGAGTATTTGGGGCACTTACGTCTCTTTTTGATATTTAAGACCATTCCTCCTCAATTCCAACGATATCGTACTCTTAGAAGATCTGTATTGCCTAGCCAGTCTCCTCGTTGACATTCCAATCAGGTTTTTGCTCTTCTCACCAATCTCTCTGACCTCTGTGCTGTAAATGCACGTGGTCTTCCACTTTTTGGGAGATTCAGACATGGTATTCCCTGCTCGCACTCCGCTATTGTTCTATAAATGGTTCTGCGTGAAATGTTTTCATTCTGGAATATTCGACAGATTTCAGCTTTGGGTATCCGCCCAACTAACTTGTAGATACTTTTTCTTATTTCTAATTTATACGACATCTTAAAGCGAAAACTTCAAAATAAATAAATCTCAACTGACAGTAAATAAAGTAAATAAACTTTTGTTTTCAAAGGCAACTTGATATTATTTTGTTTTTGTTAAAATTAAAGACAATGAGTTTTGTGCCAAAACTTTTAGGACATACGTTAGCTATTTTGCCTATTTTTTCCAGTAGAATCTAAAGAAACAAGAAAAGATAACCAAAGCTTATTATTGGTAAGTATCTTGAAAAAACACTGAAGAACTTTTGAAAACTGATTTTAACAAAATGTAGTAGGGGTTTTACATGCGATATGTTTTTTTTTGCTGCTTGAACTTGAATCCGTGAAGCTGGACAATATTTTCGATGTTCCAATTTAATATCAATTAAAAGTGTACAGGGTGGAGCCTTTTTCTTGACCTTGCAATGTATAGCGAAAACTAAAAGAGATAGAACAAATCTGATTGCGCAATCTTTATATTGATTTTTGAAACAAATTTAGTCGTAAAAATAAATCATGGCTAAGTTGGTTCTTTTGGGAGAGACAGAGTCTTTTTAAAATTTTGTCAATTTGGCCAGACACTTGTAACTCGCTTGATATTCGTCATAGAAAAAAATGTAAATAGAAAAGTTTTAGGGATTTTTACGTGGCGTACCTATATTATTTTCATTTACTTTTACTTTTAAGTTATAAAACAAAGGTATGTTTTTTAATGAAACCCATCCTATATATTTTATTGAGAAATGATAAAAATTGGAATCCAATATTATATTTCAAGATTCTATATTTAAACTTGTATTGGTTTCTACCTATTCGACTAATAGATAATCACCTGCATAATTAATACCTATAAAAATATTTTGTCATGTTTTAAAATATAGATCTATTATTAAAAAGTAATGAAGTCAATGAACTATAACATATAATTCTGTCGCGTGTCCATGAAAAATAATAATAAGAATCCGTATAAAGAGGAAATGTTTAAACGTGGGTCTTCCCTTGTAGAGCTTTATATTAATTTTTATTGTCTTTGAATTTCAGAGTTTAAAAATGCCTGTTTAGTTTTTTTTATCATTCTACTAGAGAATTAGGCACCTACTAGAAATTTGAAAAGAATATAAATAAAGATACCATAATCATTTAAATTTGCATTGACCATTTTAACATCTTTTTTAGCTTTTTGTAAAAATCGCTTTTTGAAACATTCTAATAAAGTGTATCATAATGTAACAAAAGAGATATCAAAATAATTAATAGTTTAAAAAACTAAAAAACACGCTTTTATATGCAACCGAACTAAAAATTAAAAAATAATTTTTCATTAAAAAAAATATTTTCACTTCATAGTAAAAAGCGTGGGGTGCTTAATATATTAAATGTTATAATTATTATATTTGCCAATATCTATGATGGAAAAGTTATGAAAAAATAGTAAAATGCACCCCACGCTTTTTACTATGAAGTGAAAATATTTTTTTAATGAAAAATTATTTTTTAATTTTTAGTTCGGTTGCATATAAAAGCGTGTTTTTTAGTTTTTTTAAACTATTAATTATTTTTCATTTTTTAGTTCGTTATATTGCACAAAATTCTTAATATAACAGTAAATTAGAACATACTATTTAATTAAGCAGCAAAAAGAAAATAACCAGCCCCCTATGAAATGACAATGGTAGCAAATTTTAAAATTTGCAAAAGATTGCAACTCACTAAAAAATTTCTTCTTCATTAAGTAGCAAAGTTTCAAATTTTGCCAACAGATGGCAATCCAGGCAATGTTTGGACCGTTGCCAACATTTTGCAATCCACTAAAAATTTCTTCTTCATTTAATAGCAAAGTTTGAAATTTTTCCAACAGATGGCATCCTAGGTGTTGTTTTTATAATATAATGGAATTTTTTTTCCTGGCGATTAAAAAAAAGATAAAGGGATACTGTTTGCAGATTATTGCATTGTCATGGGTCCTTAATACGTGTGCAAAGTTTCAAAGAAATCGAATAGCTGGAAGTTGGTTAAAATTAGGCTCAAAGATTCCGTTACATAGGCAGCCAGATAGATAGTTACAACCCAAGTTAATAAAAGCGTGTTAAAAACAACATAAGGTAGTAGGCTGCTTGTGTTCGTGGGTTCAGAGTATTGCATTTTAGGACACATGTTTATAGCAAAAATATGCTTCTTAAAAAATATATATATTTTGAAACACCCGGTATAGTAGTCGAAAAATTATCGGAGGTAATTACACAAGTGCATCAAAATTATCGATAAGGAGGAGGGTCGATATTCGAAGATTTTCCGCCAATCACACACTCGAAAAATAAAAATTTCAGTTCCAAAATATTGTCATGAGTTTTTGTTTAGTTTAGGATGAATATTTTTTTCTTTTATAAGATTTACGTATTAAATTATACAGCAAGTGTCAGATATCTGAACTCAAAAAGAGATGTTTTGCCATTTTCGTATATTTTTGACGTTTTTTTAATAGTTTGAAAAACATTTCACTTAAAAGCGTTTTGTGAACCATATTTATTTTGACTTTTATGAATACTTCTCTTATTACGCTTGCATTTAAACACTAATTTCATTTGGTTCATAGTGCGCCTCCTTACATAGTATAAAATAAAGTCCCTTTTTCTGTATGCTTTTTTATCTTTGGACAATCCACGAAGGCTGAAAGCCTAAATACTAACATACCGTGGGTGTCTTAAGCGGGGTAAGAGGGAGTTTGTTGACACGGGACTTAAATACTTGAAGATTTGGGGGGAAGGAAAGACCTCCGCTGGCAGTACGTTCCACAGTCTAGAAACTCTAGGGATAAAAGAACGAACGAAATGGGAAGTTCGAGGCCTGTCCAATTGGACCGTATAGGGATGCATACTTGCGGCACCACGGAGTTTCTCTGTTGGGACCTGCAAGAGGAGGGACTATACTGGATAATTTGTCGGAGCAGAAGCCGTAAAAGTATCTATAAAGAGCGATAAATCTCCCACAGCTCGACGATGGGCAAGAGAAGGAAGTCTTTGAGTAAGTAAAGGTTCATTAATAAGACGAACAGCTCTTCTTTGAATGGCATCAAGAAAGCTGAGGGTTGTAGGTGATGCCATTCCCCAGACATGAGAACAATATTCCAGAGAAGGTCGAATTTGGGACACATACAAAGTGTATAAATTGGAAGGAGAAAAATACTTTTTAGCTCGGAAAAGAAATCCAAGCTTTTTGACGCCGCGGTGGCTATAGATACAATGTGTTTATGCCAGTTAAGGGTATTCTCAAATGTGACGCCCACAAGGTTAAATGTGTCCCCGCTCTGCAAAACCTGGCCACTCATAAGCAAAGGGTGAGTATTTGATGATTTTTTTGCGACAAGGAACATGATTGTGTTTTGGATGCATTAAATTAAACGAGATTTTTGGCGCCCCAATCCAATATCAAATTGAGATCCTGTGAAAGAGATATCTGCATCGCCCTGCGTTTGCTTTCCAAGTCGGGTTGAGAAATTGGTTTGAGAACCTGAAAAGTAGAGTGAAGGGTACTATCGTCAGCATAATGGGATGAATGGGATTGGTTGTGTAAGAAAGAAGGTCGTTTATGTGAAGAAGAAACAAAGTTGGTGCTAGTACTGAACCCTGAGGCACTTCAGCAATAATTTCGTTAAAGCTTAAAGAGTGGCCATCAACAATGACTGATATACGTCGGTTAGAAAGATTACTGGAGAGCCAAGAGCAGAGTTTAGTTGGAAGACCATAGGAGGGAAGTTTATTAAGAAGTGCGGCATGCCAGACCTGGTCAAAAGCTTTAGATATATCAAGAGCAACGATCTGGGACTCACCTAGAAACTCAAGAGACTTGTTCTAGTTATGTGAAACGAAGGAAAGAAGATCTGCTGTAGATCTGATGCTTAGATCTTTAAAACTTCTCAACGGATTTTGATGCGTTTTTTTTTAAATAGATAAAGTCGAGTAGGCCAATAGGTAAGTGTAATTTTTGTGTAAATAATAAAGGCTTTGGTATTTTTATTTTTTATATGACTTTGATGTCTTCATTTGAGTGTAAGAAAAAAATTCATATTAAAATAGTAAAAACAAAATGGTGTACGGTTTGTTTCAGTTTAAATGTCGTCCATTTATTAAGCTAAACAAAGACACTAACAATCCACATAAAACTTATTTAGCGAAGAAGAATGTCGGAAAGAAGAGTTTGTCCGTTCCGGTCACGATGTCCTTGTAGACATTCAAATAAGGGCGGAAATATCGTCTGATTATTACGTTTGTCGGTTGAAAATTTATGCATAGAATAACCAACTTTTCGCAGTCAGATACCACTAACGAATTTTTATTTCTTTAAACATAACATATACAAATGATAACAAAACAGGTCGTTTTTTTAAAGAAAAAAATACTTTTTTCGCGATACTGAACATGATTTTTTATTAAAGTCATATTATACCGAGGCACCAAAAAGTTATGGTATTAAAAAAAAAGCAACGGACTGTAGGTGGCTCCCTCTACATTTTATGGTAAAAATATGCGCAGCTTTCGATTCCCAACCCTAAAAACCTCCCAATACCAAATTTGGTCAAAAAATGTTTTATGTTAAAGAAAATATTCAAAAATAACCAAAATGAAATTAAAACTTTGACACCCTGTATCCTCCAAACGGTCAACTTTTGGACTTAGGTTGCGTTAGATTGTTATATTTTGGCCCAAGGAATTTGTGGTAGCTTTTTGTATAGACCTTTAGAGACACCCTGTATATTTGGTGTTTTCTTAAAGAAAAAAATACAAAAAAACTTTCTTACGATAGTATTGCTTTAAAATTGTTGTCCTGCCAGTGCTTCTATAAGCAATTTACAGAGTTGGATCGAATACTGAAATTTGGTATTCGAATACGAATACGAATACTGTAAAAAAGTATTCAAATACCGAATATTTTCGAATATCTACAAAAAAAGTATTCGAATACTCGGTATTCATGAATACCACGATTGGGTATTCATAAATACTGAGGAGCAAAAAACCTCCTTTCTCTTGAAAAAGCAACTCATTCTTATTTTTCTACGTTTTTCCATAACAAAAATGCAGTGGCGTACCTTGTTCTTGCTTAAAAACTAAACATTAGAAGCATACAAGACGTATCCAAAAATTTTCCAAAAATAACTTTTCTATTTTTTAAACTATTGACTTCACATTTGGAATCGGGTTACATGTACATACTATCTACGATTTACCAGATAGTCATGATTAACTGACATAATAAAATTTATTATACACATCTCTTTGGTGTAAAATGGAGATAAATACATATTAGTCTAAACAAATACATAGAAAACATAGTTTGCAATGTCACTTTTTATATGTTGTACCAAGTTAATTGTTTTTTAATAGCAAAACCCCAAAGAAGTTAAAATAATTAATTTAGATATATTTTTGTTTGCAAAAATAAATGTATATCTGTTCAAAATTACTTACCTATTAGGACCATAGAAACAACAGATCAAGATTTAAAAACAAATTAAATTAAATTTTTCTTTTAAATTTGTAAAACTAACTTTCTAAACTGTTAGTTTGCAAATAATGATATATATGACTTATATCAAATTTTACCCCGTCGTCGGCAAAACCACCGCGAACATGTTTAAACCCGCTTAAGATGCACAAAAAGTAACGTAATATTCATAAAATAAGCTTACAGTATTTAAATTCAGGATTTGAATACCAGAATATAGGTATTTGAATATCAGTATTCGAATACCGGTATTCGAATACCAGTACTCGAATACCAGTATTCGAATATCGATATTCGAGTACCAGTATTCGAATACCAGAATTTGAATACCAGAATATTCAAAAACGATCTCAGAATAAAGAATGCCGAATACTGACCAAAAAGTATTCCGTCGAATACCGAATACCAAACACATAAATCTATTCGAATACCGCACAAATGTATTCTAAATAGTATTCCGAATACCGAGTAGGTATTCGAATACTACCCAACTCTGAGCACTTAAAAATAATAAAAATCACAGGAAGAAAAGTCAGAGTAATATGGAGGATAATTAAGGGGGATCCACATTATACCCTCCAATTTTGCGCAAGTTAAAGTTACACTACGTTTTAGACCTTAAAAATACAAATAATCCAAACAAGAAACACAACATTATAATAAAAATATAAACGAGACATTGTTATTCCATATACATACATATATTAAAATAATAAATGACCCTGCGATGTTAATGAAGATTTCCAGGTTACATGAAGTGATTAAACCTGCCACAATTTACAAACCCCACCTGTTATGATATAATTTTTATTTTTATCTGTCCTTGATTTTTGTTGTCTAATTCTTTTTGGTGTACTGCATTGTTTGTCGAGCACTTTAACTAATAAAAGTTTACCGACAGATTAATGATCTTGGTAAACAACAAATCTAAACTTACTTGTATGTAGGTATTAAAAAGGTATTAGCGTTAGGGTAATGACTTTTCAAGTAAAGTTAAGGTTTTTTAAGCAAGTTATTTTGTTTTTTTTTTGTCCATTTTGCAAATAAAGATATTTAATTTATGTTTTTTTTTAATATTTAAATAAAAAAAAAAGTAATTTAAAATAAATGAAGGCAATTTATTGTTTAAAATGGTACAAAATATACCGGGTGTTGCTCCGTCGAGCGGGACATAGGGAATCCCATGTAAATTTTGAATTGGTTCAATATTGGCTCCCTTAATTATTTTAGAAGAAAATATTATTAGGATTTTTTAAAGAGCACAGAAAGTTGTAATAAGTGTATAAATTTAGGCTCTTCTCAGTCCGCCAGCTAAGAGATAAATGCTAAAATAAGTTACGAATCTCCTATCTTTTTACGAGCCCTGTATTAATAGAAGTTTATAATAAAATACCAAAAAATTATTTAACCTCTTACTCTCAAGTTGTGAGATCAATGTCACATCATTTTTAAATAATGAACTACCCAAATCAAGAATAAATCACTATTATAAAATGGTTTTATCAGGGAAATAGTTAGCGAAGAGTAGCGGACATGTTTGCAGCCTATTTTCCCAATAGGCCAATACCAGGTAAATCGACAATAGAACAGACGATAAAAAATTACAAAACTACAGGCACAATAATCAATCGACGGGAAAATCAGAGACAAAAGGCAAATTGTACAAAACGAGAGGGATTTAGACGTCATACTTTGTGTAGAGGAGACCGAAGGAAACATTAGCACGAGACAACTGGAGGACATTACTGGACAAGACCACACCACAATTATCTCGAATTTTAAAAAGATGTAAATACCACGCTTACAAGTACGAAAGACACCAAGAATTAGAAGACGGAGACGAAATTCGACGACAGGAATTTTGCTTTGAAATGATGGAGGACAAACACTGACAGAGGTTTTTTACAAAATATTTGCTTTACTGACGAATGCACTTTTACATTGAACAACGAACCCAACATTCAAAATTGCCGGTACTGGAGCAACGAAAACCAAAATCGATTTGTTGAGACAAGGACTCAATATCCACAAAAAATTAATGTTGTGGCGGGAATTTTCGGCCACCATATCCTTGGACCATTTTTCCTTGACCGAAATTTGAATGCGAAGTACTTTCTGAAACTTTTAGAGAAAGAAATTTTGCCTGCTTTGAACAATCTTGCTCGTGAAAATCAAGAGATTTAGTATCAAACGGATGGCTGCCCAGTATACAGTACCAGAGCTGTGCGCGAATACTTGAACAACGCATTTAATAACGACATCATAGACCCGAACCACGCAATATCTTGGCCAGCCAGATCTCCGGATCTTTCGCCAAACGATTTTTTCTATGGGGACATTTAAAAACTAAGCTTTATACCAATAAAAAATATGACAATTTAGACGAGCTAAGGAATGCTATTTCCGCTGAATGTGCCAGAATATCGATGTACCAACTAGCCAACGTAAGAAATTAGTTTTATAATCGTTTGGGTTATTGTCTGGCAGTTAATGGAGGAATATTTGAGCATTTGATTAAATCCTGATATTTTCGTCATAAATTGATTTCTAAATGTAGGCAAATTTGTTTTATTGTCTTGCGTAACTGTGAGTGCATGTGTTGAAATTAGCTGTAAACTAAAATGAAATGCGAGAATTCTTTTTGAAATTCCCGTATAAAATTGTTCAGTTTTGGCAATGACATTATAAATTAATGATCTAAATTGTCACTGATAAATCGATATGGTGTTTTTATTATTGATTTCTATAGTACGGGGTGCATAATGAGATACTACGTTGCAGAAGTATTTAAGCAGTTTACTCTTTACTGGTTGATTGAAAAATGCTCAAATTTTCATTTTGGGTGGAACTTACTGTGCCCTTCAATAAATCCTCATAGCATTTTTTTTAATAATTGGGGGAGCCAATATTTGACACCTTTAAAATTTACATGGGATTTCCTATGTCCCGCTCGACGGAGCAACACCCGGTATACACTTCTGGAAATCGTGACGTTAAATTATTCTACAGTGATTGAAAATTTGGACAAAATGCAACATTTTGCTCTCCCCTGTATAACACCTTATCCTATAAATCTTTTTGCAATCCCCTAATTAATAATAATCTTGATGAAAGAAACTACAACTGAACCAAAACTCCTTTAAATCTGTCAAAAATCAAAGAAATTATTTGTCCGGTTTTTTTGTCCAGGAATGTATATCGTCGTCAATACCACGGTGACGTATCCATAGATAACCTACACTTAGATCCGCAGTGGCAAGAAGCATTTTTGGATTTTTACGACCGCACGCAGTAAACAAATCGAGGGAGGACGAACATGCGCACTTAAAAGCCGTGGCACAACACCGGCACCCTGTGCCCTCCTTCCGCGATCTAAGCGTGACGCTCATTAGCTACCGTACTTCGAACAGAAAACCAGGATGCCGTCGACAAATTCTTTCGGTTAATGCGGATAGTCTGTTTGGCGCCAGGTGCGTTTACCCTCAACTTGCTTGCGCACAAATCGGTTTTTCGCCCATGAAATGTAACTTTTGTTTCGCGCAGGAAATAACATTGGCAATTCATCGAGATCAGTGGACGTATCTCATTTTTTTTGAATTTCACAAGTGTGCTTTTATAGTAATTTATGTAACAAGTGCATAAACTGGATACTTTTTTTTACGAATGGGATGTTTGACAGCTCGAGCCTTTAGGCGAGTGCGGCAATCCCATAAAAAAGACACTTTACGCATGTGTTACATACTATATTTTTTCCACAACCGTATAAAAATTTCCCAAAATACCATTTTATACATGTTTAATTTATCTAAACTTATAAATTTTAATTTTTGCAGCACAGTCATTATATTGCAACAAATAATCATAGCCTTCTTATTTAGGAGACAATTATTCTCTTCATACCTATGCATTGAGTATTTAATTTTAGAAAATTGTATGTACTTACTTACTTTTACTGATTTTTTGACGTTCTTCACTTGAATCGTCTTCAAAATTTATACGTTTCAATGCAGCAACCCATCTTTTTACTGTTTATCATCTATAATTTTATTTTGGTGCAACTACTTTCCATAATAAAAAATATTATAACTTTTTTGTTTTTAGGCAATTCTATGATAAAGAAGTACTGCGAAAAGTCAATAGAATAGCTTTAAATATACGAATTACTTGACAGATCTAAATAAAATATGTGTTTAGAAAAAAGTAGTGCCATTTTTAGAAAAAACCAAGCTCTCAGCCCCAACACAAAACTATTTCGTTAAATTAATATTTTCTTCTATTTGCCTTTCATGATCATTATCTTTCCTACCCCTGACTATTTATATGTAATTCTACGTATTCACTTTTGCGGTTACCAGACCTTGAGACACCCACGGCACATTAGTACTTTTAAGGCGTTTTTTCGTGTTAATACGATTCAAAACATTTTAAAAACATTTGAATATCCATCTCTATCTAACTCTCATATTTATATTGCCATTTCAAATGCGGTTTGAACCACTCCGATGAAAAAATGACTTTAGTTTTAGACGTTATTTTCTGTCAAAACATAAAAAAAATAGTTGTTTTATTTAGCTCGAAAATTATGAATGCAGATGACATGTCAGGCAATGTTACAGTTTGTAAACATGTAGGAGGAAACAATTACAATATCGAAGTGACTTTACCTAATACGAGTTCATGGTTACCGGCTTTATTTTATTACTACTTACTACATTCTTATGGTTTAAGTTTAACTCATGGTACTGTTCGGGACACAAAGGATTTTTTATTAAATATACTTAGAAGCCTTGAAAGATTATTGTAAAAATTTAATGTACATGTGGTGAAGAGTGTTTATTCGAAAAGAGCATGTTCATGCAAGCAAATTAGTCAGTTTCCACACTTTTAACGTAATATAATATGTCGACGGCAATATCACGAAGTAGCGTATCTTAAAAAAGAAAAAATTTACTAAATTCAATCTTATTCCTTAAAGAAAATTGTTCCTTAATATCACAAATTGGCATAGACTAGATTTTGACAGCTTTAAAGTAATTGAAATATAATAATCAACTTATTTCATTTTACTAAGAAAAAAGTAGCGCAAAAAATACCTTTTTCCACGACCGTTTAAAAAACTGTTTTTTTAGTCGTTAAATTGAAGTTAAAGTACTCCATTCTAGCACACCACATAAACTGTTAAAAAAGTAACTTTTTTAACATTTCAAAGCTTTTTTTTACACTTTGAATTAGTGTTTTGTTTTAATGCTTACTACAAAAAACCCAAATATCAATTTATGCAATGTAACAGTAAACGCGACATCAACTAAACTAAAAGGTCAAGTTACCTTTGATTTCGGCTTTATTTCTTTTAGTTCATGTGTCACTAGTTTTAAAATTTGACAGTTTGCGAATAAATTTAATGGAAATTATGAAAATTAATAGTAATAATGAATTTGGACGACTAAGAAATTGAAAAGGAATGTATACTGTTTTAGTATTATTTCTACAAAAAACACCAGAAAATGGTAGGAAAACTATGGAATATTTTTTTGGAAAATCATTAATTGAACATTAGTAGGAACTCTGAAAATAATATTAGGTAGTGGAGACCATATTTTTACTAAAATGTTGGGTTTTAAGAAGCTATGTGTACAGTGGGTGCACATTTGCGAACAATGGAAGAAAGACACAATAATTGATCTATTTAAAGCTAAAGGGTAAAAATTATTTTGTTTGTCGTTTGATAATTGTGAATGAGTCTTGGGGATACCACCAGAATTCTGGGTCAAAATAACTAGCTAATGCGTGGTGGTAATCTAGTATTTCGAGTTCGAAGGGTTTTATAATCCAGAAGTTGGTCTAAAAGGTGTGGCATCATTTTTTTTCATATACAAAAGTCGTTGTATTTGTAAATTACCTTCAAACTGGTAAAAAAATGTACTGCTCCCTGAAAAGCTCTTACAACTCGCTTATATTAAAAGTTTTATACCTTAAAATTGTCTTTCAAAGTTATTTGGAATCCAAAACTTTTTATGATTGGGATTTCGGGATTTCAATCCCTAAAGACCCTTTAAGATGGTCATATCCGTTCTGAGTTCAGTTTTAGTTTCAATCGAACTATTATTTTTTTCCATGAGTAAAAATAAGAAAAAAAAAAAATGAAAGAAGAACGGAAAAGGATACTAAGAACCGATGGGATGGAAAGACCTATATGACCGTGTAGAAGGGATTTAACTGCTCATTAGTTTTATAAAGCTACCGCTAGTCCATTACTGTTTAACCTGGGGCAAATCATAAACAAGTTTTATATAAATTAATGTCTCTTAATGCCGTAATCAAATTAAAAATTAAAACTACTTTATGTTAAACTTGTTTAACATGTACACTCTTAAAATTTAATGATGTTATTACACCAACTTTAGGATTTTATAAATAAGCAAAAATAAACCTTTAAAATATAATAATATAAACTGCAGTAAAATTACCTGTGAGAAAAGTCCGCTTTTTCTACATTTAACCGGACAGAAGCTAAAGAATTACCAATGTAAATAAGGTAACGTTTTTTCGAAAACAGTTAGAATTAGCGACTTTATGGATGGATAGTTTATTTTTCGTTAGTAATTATAGGTTTGTAAAAGCGTTGTCTTTAGTTCATATTAACACAACACTACACAAAATAAAGGGGTTCATGAGTCTAACAGCTAGTACGTCCCTGCAGCTGTGAATAACTTACAAAAATTTTCTTGATAGTAATTTGAAGAGACTTACTCGATATTACGGTAATTTTCTAGAAACCTGCGGCAACTCCGATTTTAACGAAATTTGGTATACGGGGTTTTTGGGGCGCTGATCACGAATCTGAAAGAATTTTTCGCGAAAACGTTTTGTTCTTGAGATATTCATCATCAGACTTTAAATTTAAACTAATCCTATTTTTACAATATTCCCCCTTCTTTTTGCACACTATTCTTGATTTAAAGCTAAAGTGGCACACAATATTTGATTTTCACCTTTTAAAACCCCGTTTTTTTACGTATTTTACATTATTTTTGCATTAAATTGCATAGCTATACTTTGAATTATTTCAATCCCAGTGTGCCATGAAGCCCTATGTGTATGTATGGTTGCCGCATTATCAAAGAAAAGCCACGCAATTTAATGCAAAAATAATGTAAAAACGTAGAAAAACGAGGTTTCAAAAGGTGAAAATCAAATATTTTGTGACACTTTAGCTTTAAATCAAGAATTGTGTGCAAAAGAAGGGGAATATAGTGAAAATAAGCTTAGTTAAAATTTGAACTTTGATGATGAATATCTTGAGAACGAAACGTTTCCGCCAATAAAAATTCTTTCTGATTCGTGATCAGCGCCCCAAAAACCCCGGATACCAAATTTCGTTAGAGATCCTGTGAAAGAGATATCTGCATCGCCCTGCGTTTGCTTTAAAAGTCGTGTTGAGAGATTGGTTTGGGAACCTGAAAAGTGGAGTGAAGGGTACTATCGTCAGCATAACTATGAATGGGATTGGTTGTGGAAGAAAAAGGTCGTTGATGTTATGAAAAAAACAAAGTTGGTGCTAGTACTGAACCCTGAGGCACTCCAGCATTAATTTCGTGAAAGCTTGAAGAGTGGCCATCAACAATGACTGATATACGCCGATTAAAAAGATAACTGGAGAGCCAAGAGCAGAGTTTAGTTGGAAGACCGTAGGAGGGAAGTTTATTAAGAAGTGCGTTATGCCAGACTTGGTCGAAAGCTTTAGATATATCAAGAGCAACGATCTGGGACTCACCTAGAAACTCAAGAGACTTGTTCCAGTTGTGTAAAACGAAGGAAAGAAGATCTGCTGGAAACAATATTTTTGGGTTTTTATTTAATTTTGAAAATTAACGGGGCCCACTTCGCCCACGCCTACCTACGCCACTTGGGGCTGTTTTGCAGCCAGTATTTCCGAAGAGGAGATCTATCGAAAAAAGTTTATATGAAGTGAAAAATACTACAATATTGTTTTTTTATATCCAAGAGATTTTACACGGTTTCTCGGTCGCCCTGAACGATAATAAAAAAAAACGAAAACTGGCCTAAATTTAGCATGAATTGCGCATTTTTTCGGCCCATAATTGGCCATTTACAATTTTTATTTCTAAATGATGACAATTAAAATAGTTTAAATAATTACCGTAATATACAAAGCATCAATTCGGTTAGCCTAGACCTAAATTGGGCCAAATAAAACCGTTTATAATTTTTTTTACAAAGGCTTTCACTTAATCATCAAGGTGTCGCAACAAAAAGTACAAACAAACCAATTTTATGGTTTTTAAACATTGCGAAGACCGCACCGAATGCAAAAAGGAAAACAAAAAAGTTTTCTCTTTTTTTCTTCCTGTGTATTAAGTGTAGTTTTGTCAGACGATTGATTGCAATTCTGATTCCGCAACGAACATAAAATTCTTTTTCTTTTGTTTTTGCTCTGTCATGTAAGAATTATAGTGATTTAAAATGTGTCTTGTCAAAAAAACAGTGTTTTATTTTTCTATTGTGCATTTTCATTTACCATTTCTTAATTCTGTAATTCTAGTTAAGGATTCTTAGGGAATGGCCAGACTGAAGACGCGCGAGCGACAAGCGTGCGATTTCCGGGGAGCGATTTTCCGCAGTACGAAGGCTGCATGTTACACCGGCTACAGACGACATGCCAAGGCTTGCCAAATGTCTGTTCGTTCAAACGTTTCCGCATCCCAACATTGGCTTTGCTTTGTTTTGTATACACACAACCAGCGGACATTTTTTAAAATCTTTGGACAAACCACGAAAACTAAAAGCCTAAATACTAACGAACCGTGGGTGTCTTAAGCAAGGTTAGAGGGAGTGTGTTGACACACGGGACTTGAATACTTGAAGATTTTGGGGGGAAGGAAAGACCTCCACGGGCAGCAGGTTCCACATTCTGTAAACTCTAGGGATAAAAGAGCGAACAAAGTGGGAAGTTCGGGGCCTGTCGAATTGGTCTGTATAGGGATGCATACGCGCGGCACCACTAGTTTCTCCGGTGGCAACCGTAAGTGGAGGAACTATACTGGACAATTCTTCAGAGCAGAAGCCATGGAAGTACCTATAAAAAAGCGATAAATCCCCCACAGCTCGACGATGGGCAAGAGAGGAAGCCTTTCTGTAAGTAAAGGATCATTAATAAGACGAATAGCTCTTCTTTGAATGGAATCAAGAATGCTTAGGGTTGTGGGGGACGCCATGCCCCAGGTATGAGAGCAATATTCCAAGGAAGGTCGAATTTGGGACACATATAAAGTTTATAAATTAAAAGGGGAAAAACACTTTCTGCCTCGAAAGAGAAATCCAAGCTTTTTTAAAGCTGCCGTGGCTATGGATACAATGTGTTTATGCTAGTTAAGGTTACTTTCAAATGTGACGCCCACAAGATTGAAGGTGTCTTTGCTCTGTAAAACTTGGCCGCTCATAAGTAAAGGATGAGTATTTGATGACTCTTTTCGCGACAAGAAACATGATTTTATTTTGGATGCAATAAAATGGACGAGATTTTTGGCGCCCCAATCCAATATTAAATTAAGATCCTGCGAAAGAGATATCTGCATCGCTCTGCGTTTGTTTTCCAAATCAGGTTTAGTAATGGGTTTAGGAACCTGAAACCTGGAGTGAAGAGTACTATCGTCGGCGAAACTATGAATGGAATTAGTTGTGGACGAGAGAAGGTCGTTGATGTGAAGAAGAAATAATGTTGGTGCTAGAACTGAGCCCTTAGGCACTCCAGCATTATCTTGGTAAAAGCTTGAAGAATGACCGTCCACAATAACTGATATACGTCGATCAGATAGATAGCTAGAGAGCCAAGTACAGAGTTTAGTTGAAAGACCATAGGAGGGAAGTTTATTAACAAGCCTTAACATGTTGTTTGTAGCCGGCTTCAAATTGTCAAGCGATTTTTCAAAATCTTATGCATAAGAAAATCGCCTGTTACCGAATCTATTAGAGAAGGTACCAGAGTATGAGACATATCACAATGTGGCTTGAAATAGGTAAATTAAAAGATTTTTAGAGACACTGGTGATTTTGAGAAAATACAATCGCAAAGTTTTAGTGAATAGTATGAAAGATAGTAATAAAACAAGTTGGCAAATGACATTCTCGTGTCCAACCAATATTCTTTAAACGGCTACCCTTTTTAGATAAGCACTTTTCGAAAATATGATTTTTGGCGAATAACAATACCAAATAAAATTAAATATATATATATATATATATATATATATATATATATATATATATATATATATATATATATATATATATATATATATTTATTTTAAAGTCTCTAGCCCAATAAAAAGCAATTTTAGATAAAACTGGCTGACTTAAAGCGACCAACATTTTATACACATGTTTTTCGGACATTCTGTATTTACCATATTTTAAAAAAAGGACAACCCTTACAGCTTAACCTAGTTACGCAATGGCCAGTCCTTCAGCAAAAATGTTATCAATATCATAAATAGGACTATCAGGTATATGATTAAAAGATAGAATTTGATTTTTTTATCAAAACCCCAATATTAATGAATGATTCACCTCAGTTGTTTATTAGACAGACACTTAACAGAGGAATTTTATCAATGCCAGTAAACAAATGTTTAATTAATCCAGTTTTCCTGATAAAATTGATATTAGAGTATTTATTGCAGAAATATTTTTCCATAGAATAAACATTACCCGTCTAATCAACTTGTTTTGCAATTCCATATTTTACCGAGCGTTATTAGCGAATTTTTATAAATGCCCTTCGTTAACCACCGCGACCGACGAAGAATCAATGCAATTAGTCGGACTTTAACGTTTTGAAATTATACGTTGGCTTTTTAAAGGTCACACATAACCGCACCAAGGCCACACCGAGCGTGGATTCAGAATGATAGATGAAAGTGGGGCAGATTAATTCAGAAAAATTCAAAAGCAATTTTCATGTCCTCAAAAATATAAAAACATTTCTGTCAAGCTAAGTCTGTTGTTTTATGTACATATGTATAGAAGGAACAGTTTAAAAATGTAAATTCGGTGCTCTTTGATAAGAAAAAAATCACAAAGAAGTTTAAAGCAAATAAATCGGCATGCTTGTCTTCGCGGCCGCCCTTGCTATATTTCTTTTATGATATGCCGGTTGATGCAGCTGGTCATCGCACTATGGGATAGAAATTAATTTTTTGGTCCAAATTCTAAACTTACCAATATAACTTAAAATGAGGTGCTTTTTACTGGAAAAATATTATAAATTATTACAAATGCTTTTTGGAAACCTAAAACTTATTATATGTTATTATAAATTTGCACCCCCTTAACATTATTATTTTTTATTGTACAAAATAAACTAAAATGTCAGCTTGTTTGGTTAAATCGGTAGTATTCTAATTAGTAATCCGATGATTATTATCTCATATGATATACAGGGTACGACAATAGGTATAATTTTTTTAAATGAAATACCCTGAATATTATATCACCACCAAAATAATATTTTAAAATGCTTTAGAAAAATACTACATTTGATGTGTCTATCTCAATTAGTTTCGGAAATATGACCATCCAAATCTGAAACATAATTTTAAATTATTCTTAGAAGCGTAATAGAGATACATCTTCCCAACTTTTTTATTTTTTAACGTATAAAATAAATAATAACACGGTTTTGTTGGGTAGATTCTGTAGAATCCATATCTTTCATCAGAATGCTTTTATCTTTTAGGATATACGGTGTAGAACAAAACATATTAAATTTTAAAATAGAAAACCTAAGTAGATTAAATGTTGTATATTTATGTTTACTTAAAATACATTTTCAAGTTTCTTATTACTCCAATAAAAGTCGTCATATGCTTTTATAATTTTGCGTACATGTAGTTTGGGGTATCTACTTTGAAATACACAGCATGAGCCATTAAAATTTAAAAGTTGCTTTTTGGCCAAAATAATGGATTTCTATCCCATAGTGTATCGGCGCGTCGCTATAAAGGATAGCGGCGCCTTTGTATAAAATATTCCGATTGCAGGCGGCCTTTTTTATGTTTTTTTATATTATTTTCAAAGGGTACCGAATTTGCGCTTTTAAAATGTTCTTACTATACGATTTTTCCATTTGTTCTACGGTGGTCTAACGATCTTTTAGTGATAGATCTTACTCGACGGAAAAAAGTTGACATAACGATATGAAATTATGAGTTATTATTTATTGATTTTTCACTTGATTACTTTCGATTTACAGTTTCAGAATAATGAAATGACTTCCTGTACTGACCGTACATGGATAAGCTATTAGCAATATTTATAATGTGTAGCGAGTAGGATGCCTTCAGTTACAACAGTGACAGTATCCAATGTCCAATACTGGTATAGATTTCTTTAAAAAGAATAGGTATTTAATATAGCTAACGTAGGTGAATATACATATATATAGGGTGGGCAAAATTTTTTTTTTCAAAAATAGGTTTTTAAGTATTGTTAAAATAGTTTAGTTTTCTGGGAATATTAGTTATTATAAACATTATGTTACGTTGTCTCTAGAAAATTTAAACCCCTCGTATATGCCATAGAATGTGCTACTCTATATTTATAGATACAGGGTAATTTAAAAATCGATCACGAAACTTAAGGGGGTAATTCTACTTGACAAAATAAGGGTAGAGCTTTATATAAATATTTTTCAAAATGTCATTCGTTTTCGAGTTACAAGCCGTCAAAGTTTATTTTGGTTTTTTCGCCATATTGCAATTATTTTTTAACCAATGCAGTTGATATTTGGCACACAAATCGAGCTTTGCTGATTCTAAAATTTTAAGACAAAAGTACTTTTTTAAATACCGCCAGAGGGCACTTTACTTAAAACTTAAAATTTATTTACATCATAACTTTTATTTCGACAGATATCGCAAAGCTGGGGGCGCCATTTTATAGACAAGCAAAAACTTAAAAAATCAGGTACTCTCTATTAAAGTCGATAAACCTCACCGTTTAGGCACCAATAGACATCAAAGTTTTCATCAATTTCAATCAAATTACCTAAATACATACAGGGTGTCCAGTAACTCAACCGACAAACTTAACCAAACGATTCTTTAACAAAAAATAAGAAAAAAACTTCATCTAAACATATGTCCTAAATGCCTTAGTTTTTGAACTACAGGGTGTTAAAAATTAAAAAAAGTTTTTTTAAATATTTAACACACTGTAGTTTAAAAACTAAGACGTTTAGGACATATGTTTATATAAAGTTTTTTTCTTATTTTCTGTTGTAAAATCGCCTCGTAAAGTTTGTCGGTTTAGTTACTAGACACCCTGTATATATGTAGGTAATTTAATTGAAATTGATGAAAACTTTGATGTCTCTTATTTATTAAGTTTTTATTTGTCTATAAAATGGCGTCCCCAGCTTTGCGATATCTGTCAAAATAAAAAGTTATAATATAAATATCTTTTAAGTTTTAGGTAAAGGGCCCTCAGGCGGTATTTAAAAAAGGACTTTTGTCTTAAAATTTTAGAATCTGCAAATAAATGCAATATGGCGAAAAAAACAAAATAAAAATTAAACTTTGACGGCTTGTAACTCGAAAACGAATAACATTTTGAAAAAAATTATACGAAGCTCTACCCTGATTTTGTCAAGTAGAATCACCCCTTAAGTTTCGTGATCGATTTTTAAAGCACCCTGTATAATGAATCAATCACTTTTAGAAATTGGGTTTTGTTAATAAAAAATGATGTTGTGCTATCGATGGATTAAGAAAGCCAGGGGAAATCTAAATTTTTATAAATAGCTTTTAAGCATGGTTGTTAGTAATAATTTTAATACCTATTGATGGTTTTAGAGATAGTTGGGGTGGATAAACTTGTGAGCAGAAAAAAAAAAAACAACGTTGTTTTTAGAGAAGATTAAGGGGTGCCATGTAAAATATTCTATATTTAAATAAATTTGCTTTCTAAGCTTAGCAATTCACAAAAACACCCCGCTCTGCTTGAAAAATATACATATGCAAACATCGAGGCAAACATATATTGTATACACGTCAAGCCACATAGCCATATATTATAAAAATCTGTTTTATTCTTTAATTTATTTAATTACACAGGCACACAAAAAAAAATCAGAATTTTCCAAAAAAATCTAAATGGAAAGTGCTGATTTGATATTTAAGCAAAGCTTTTAATTCTTAATAGCTTTTCTATTTAATGTTTTTGTATTTTTAGAAATAAGGGTATATCTCCTGACTAAAAATAAAATTTTCTGACAAATTGCAAATTTAAAAGATTTCCATTTGTTACACACTTAATGGACGATACTGTATAAGTAATTTCTTAACGCTGATGTGACCGGGTCATATGGACATTAAAATCAGTTTAAGCTCCCCAAAAACATACAGTACCTAACCGTAACTCGAGCCGTAACTAGTGACCTAAGTCAGAACTATTTTTTAATATATATTTATTAAAAAAAAGGTCCTCCATCCAAAAAGCAATAATACATACATATAACTGGGGGAGACCTGCCCCAAAGTTTTTTTTCTTTCTACCTAAACAAAAATTAGGTGAGATTTTCACAGATCCCCCTTCACCCATCGTGAGATTTGGTGAGATTTTCCTCGACCCCCTTCCCCCTAAAATCTGTCACGCAATTTATAGACGCCCCCTAATATATTTTGTACCAAAAAATACAAGTGATAGTGAATTGGGATGGGGGTTGGTTTAAAACCTCACCAAATATCACTAGGGGAGGTAGGTTAAAATTTTGTTAAAAAACATCACGTGATTAATGGACGTCCCCTAAGCGACAATAAATAGTATTAAGTATTATTATTTTAATAATAATTAAGTATTATTAGAAAATGAATCATTTTTGTTAATAATTAATTTAACATATTTTTTTTAACTTTAATAAATTAACTTTAATAAATCCGTATTTGGTGTTTATGACCTATCATGTTATTACATTCATAATGTTTTTATGTCTGGAAAATAGCTAGAGGGCTCTGCCAAAAAAGATACTACATTGTCTAATTCTTGAGAGCAGAAACCTTTAAAATACATTTAATAAACCCATTAGTAAGGCATAAAATATTATTTTATTTGAGATACAAAATTGTTCACATGTTAAGCCAGTTTTGGCTCGTCTCTTTTAAAACAACTTTCTGTCTCCAAACTAAAGTTGCATTTCACGCTTAAATAAACACACACTCCTGCCGTCCCTGCTGTTTTAACTTTTATACTTCCAGCTGTTTTAAGTGAAATGGTCCACCTGTGGTATAAAGTAAATGTATATATCCCCAATCGGCTACTGACTTTTTATATCTACAGAAAAAATAATTTCAAAAACAAGCTTTAAAAAACTAAATATAATTCTTTATACATATAAAATTGACATTAAACAAATATTAATTTTAGTTTTTATTAGATTATCTGTTGAATTATTGTATTTAACTTTTTTTTTTGCCCTTTGCTATTTTGAAAGTAATATCAGGCGCGCAACAAGGATTTAAATTTTTGTTTTATTCAAAAAATGAGACACAGACCAACACCAACCGAATACTATTGGTCTAAAGAGAAACACTTTGGTGAAGAAAATTTTTATTTTGGAATTTGTTAAAAAATGTTCGTTTTTGGTTAGCCCCCCAAAGAAAGTCAAAACTTTTAAAGGCAAATCCTCCATTTGTATTTTTTTATGTTTAAGATCAAATTTTATAAAACAATATCAAATTTTATGAAATTATTTACATTTTTAAAAACTATTAACTTTTATTCGCAAATTCCAAAATAAAAATTTTCTTTACCAAAGTGTTTCTCTTAGCATCAATAGCATCTGATATACATATATTTGGTTTGGGTCCCATTGCTCAGTGTTTGGATAAAATAATTTAAAAATCCTAGTTTTACCCCTGAGTATTATTTTTGCTTATTTATACTATATCCCTGAATATACTCCCCAAAAAATTATCGCATAACCTCGGGTTTTCCTAAATACTCATATTTCTCTTGATAGTTGTCATATTAACACTATTAAGTAAAAAAATATTAGGACTAAGTAAGGGTATAATTTATTTACAAATATAATTACTCTCTTTCAAGAGCACATGCTATAAAGCATTTTTTTTTCAAAAACGTTTAATTACCCTGTATTATTATTAACAAGAAATAACAACGGTTACGCCCAAAGTCGGTCTATATAGGGTAGCGACATTCGGCCATGTTGCTTTGACGTGTTATGACGTCACATCTCCCATTTTTCGGCCATGTTGTTCAGTGCCGGAGATATACAGTTTATTGTATTAGTAGAACAACCGTTTACACAACAGTTTTTAATTATTGTTAAGTTGTAAATTCTTTTACTTAAAAAACATTTGGAATTACATCTTTCAACAAATATCACTTCCAAAACAATGCAAAATGAAATGCGCAAATTCTAGACGCCACTGGATTGATCATCAGCTTTGATTTTACCCAGTCTTGCCAACTTTTCTACGTGGAGTGCCCTTCCTTGCGTCCCCGACCTCGAACCGCCTAAAAGTTGAGGATGTGTCGCAACCTTATAAATATAAACTAACCTTGGTTGACTCCAAAATTTTATCACCCCACTTTTCGGCGCCTTTTTGCGCTGATAGTAGGTCAAAGCGCAGCGGTATGGTAAAGGATTTTAAAAAAATAAAAACGAGTGGCGATTGTTGTGTTTATGGTTTGTCCTATTTAATTGCAACGACTATATAAATAAACCTGTCTAAATTCGTCTTTTCATAAACGGTCTAAAATTTCAAAAGTTAACTAAATATACCATTCTTAATTAAACAAAAACAAATTGTTGATCTCCCACGTGTGTAACCCAAACACTTTTTACTGACATAAAATATTAATAATGATCTTCGAAACCTAAATTCTTAATTGGATATGTTAAATATGTTACCTAAAGTGTTGATGAAATATATTTATTTTGGGAAAAAGGAAGAAGGAAAAACATTAAAACCTCAATAAATAACTCATTTGTGTCGTATACGAATCGTGAGTTGAATAATTAATTTCGAAACAATATCATGATAAAAATAAATGTACGGAACATATATTTAAGATAGTCGTTCAGTTCCGTCATTTAGTTTTATAAATAATAATATAATTTTAGTGCATAAAGCTCTTATAAACCTAAGTATTATGCATATGCGGTGCCGGAAAATGACCTTAGTAAAAAATCTTTCGTTTTTGAGATATTCAGTTGCATGCATAAGTGACGCAAATGCTCTAACTCCGTCTCATTTTGCTGCATTAAAGCTAAATGTGTTTATCTTAAAGAACTTAAGCAAAATCATTTGCTCCTAATTTTATCTAGGTATATGAGCAATTGGTACTTAAAATTAGTTAAGATCGTCCTCTTGAATCAGATTTTTAATTTTCACACCCATAGAAAATCATATTTTTATTTTTTTTTGTATTTTAGTTTTGGAAAACTGACTAGCCATTTCATTGACCAACATTAAACTAAAACTTAACTATAACTATAACTTTTTCATTTTTGATGTTTCGGAAAAAAAAATGTTTATAAAAACTTTTGCTTTACCTAAAATAGCAAAAACGTTAATAAAAATCGCCATATGATATATAGGGTGATTCAAAATAATAAAAATATTATTACATTGTCAATATCTCGATAACCATCGATTTTTTACTGAGGTCATTTCATGTTTTATTGAATGCTTATGAGTTATTCCACCATCCACCAGCCCTTTTAATATTATCGTTGACTTTTTGACACCCTGTATATGTTTATAACAGTGGTTGTAAAAAGGGGACTAAAGAGTAAGTAAAAACAACAAATGATTTTAAGGTATATAATAAAATAAATATTAAGAGGCAAAATTTTTACAGGGTTCTCAAACAAGAACAGGCCAATATTTAAATGGGTAGTGTATTTTTTTAAATTAAAAGTATAATATAAAAAGTGAAGGTAATTTTCTAGAAACCTGCGGCAACTCTGATTTTAACGAAATTTGGTATACGGGGGTTTTTTGGGGCGCTGATCACGAATCTTTTTGGCGGAAACGTTTCGTTCTCGAGATATTCATCATCAAAGTTTAAATTTGAACTAAGCCTATTTTCACTATATTCCCCCTTCTTTTTGCACACAATTCTTGATTTAAAGCTAAAGTGTCACACAATATTTGATTTTCACCTTTAAAACCCTATTTTTCCACGTTTCTTACATTATTTTTGCATTAAATTGCGTGGCTTTTCTCTGATAATACGGCAACCATACATACACATAGGGCTTCATGGCACACTGGGATTGAAATGATTTAAAGTATAGCATTGCAATTTAATGCAAAAATAATGTAAAATACGTAAAACGGAATTTTAAAAGGTGAAAATCAAATATTGTGTGCCACTTTTGCTTCAAATCAAGAATTGTGTCCAAAAAGAAGGGGGAATATTGTAAAAATAGGATTAGTTTAAAATTCAAGTCTGATGATGAATATCTCAAGAACGAAACGTTTCCGCCAAAAATTCTTCTAGATTCGTGATCAGCGCCTCAAAAACCTCCGTATACCAAATTTCGTCAAAATCGGAGTTGCCGCAGGTTTCTAGAAAATTACCAAAAAGTGAAATTTAAAATCTGATTTTAGGTTTGTTTTAAACTTTTCATTTAATTTTTTGAAAAACTTACCAAGTTTACTAAAATCCCACGTAATCCAAAATTAAGACGTATTCGTTAATCCAAATAAATGGCACTAATAAAAATCTCGTTCACACAAAACGAAAAATAAAGTTTAAAATAACGTAAACAAAAAGGCAAGCACAGGTGACTCGATCACCACACGCGTCGTGCGTTCGTTTTCGCCGGTTTATCGCAGCGGAGCGTCGTTCAAGGTAAACTAAAAAGCTGACAACGGGTTTGGAAGACCGTTGAGCGGAAAAATAGTGTTGTAATCGACAGTTATCGCTAACACGCTTTACAACGCTAAACCTGGTTCCAAAAAGTGGAAACAAGTTCAAGTAATGAAAAAAAACAACCATATCGCTCATTTGGAGGAAAAGTTTCACAACCATAGATAACCTACATTTGGGTCCGGGTAATAGTTCGATATAGCGGTTTGCGCTATTATAAGAGATTTTTGAAAAATTCTTTTTCAGGGTGTTTCTATAGGTCGATTATGACACAAATCTGTGTGCGCGTTTTCAAAATCCATTTCTATAATTTATTATTAATAAAAACATATTTACGGGACGGTGGAATGAACAGGGTGCTGGGTGGGGACAAAACAGTAGAAATCCTACATTAAACGCCCAAAAACAGTATTTCACAGTACACACCGCACTTTCTGTTTACAAAAATGTCTAAAAATTGTTTAAAAAAATTAAAAATAAATAATAGAACAACAATCCCGCAATGGCTGTTACTGCATAAAAAAGACGAGTTTGCAAAAGAACTGTAAATGTCTTGCGATGTTGCCAAATAAAGTGAGAAAGTGTCAATAGCTTAAAAAGGAAGATACAGGAGAAAATTCATATGAAAAATTAAGTTATTCCTTCTTCCTATTATAATTTGTAGAGAAAAAAGAAAAATACCTAAACATAAAGAAGGAGGCATTTCTACAAAAATACCATTGTTTCTCAAGGAAATGGTGGATAATCCCCGAAATAGTCTTGGTGTTAATTCTTCATAAGAAGTTTGGCAACGCTGTTTCTATCAAGACTGTCATTTTCATAATGACGAACTTCATGTTATCAGCTGACCAAAATGAATGCGCCTATTTTCCTTCTCTAATTAATGGCGGACGAGATATCTCATATGTGTGGGATAGTTTTTCGAAAAATTTAATAACTTTCAAAATTAATTTACATTTTTCATGTGCCCCAAGTGTAGTGTATGAATGTTTTCTTGTGTTTGACGTTAGATTTATACTGTTTTGTCCCCACCCAGCACCCCTGTTCACTCCACCGTCCCGTAAATATGTTTTTATTAATAATAAATTATAGAAATGGATTTTGGAAAACGCGCACACAGATTTGTGTCATAATCGACCTATAGAAACGCCCTGAAAAAGAATTTTTCGAAAATCTCTTATAATAGCGAAAACCGCTATATCGAACTATTACCTAGGTCCGCAGTGGTAAGAAGCATTTTTCGGATTTTTATGACGTTGCGCAGTAAACAAATGGACGGGTGGACCAACATGCGCACTTAGAAGCCGGGGCAACCTCGTACCCTCCGTCCGCGGTCTGACCGTGACGCTCATTAGCTACCGTACTCCGAACAGAAAACCAGGACGCCGTCGACAAATTCTTTCCGATAATGCGGATAGTCTGTTTGACGCCAGGTGGATTTACCCTCGATTTGCTTGCGCACAAACTCGTTTTTTCGCCTATGAAATGTAACTTTGTTTCGCGCAGATAATAAAATTGGCAATCTATCGAGATCAGTGGTCAAAACTCGAAAAGCAACTTTTTCGGAAGTAACAATAAAATATTTTTGACGTGATAACGTCTTTTAATTCGATGGAGCCGGCTGCATGCACAAAAAACATGACTCATGCGGCGTTCCATTTAAAGCTTGAAGTGCAAGCGAGAGCGCGGAAGAGGCACAATCGGCCTCCGCGTTCCGCAGCGTTCGACATCTGTTTCTCTCCTACTTTGAGCGGTCCGCCTGCTATATACTTTATCCAAAACTAAATTCGTTGCACGGTATCTAAACTTCGGTTTACTAAATTTTATACCATTCGAACAAAAAAATATAATCACTAATTAATATTAAAGCTTTTCATTTACAATCTCTATCAAATTTGATTTTGTTATTTTTTTTAGCCATATACATTAGAAAGAGATAGATATATATAATAGGTACACTCCATCATTACATGAATATCTATCATATTACTGCATTTTAGCCTATCATGTTGGTTATTCTGATACCTAATTCACTAATCTCTTCTTCCGGACTCTTTGTTTGACCTCCGAACAGTGCGGACGTGCGTAGAAGGACTACAAAGTTCTTCCCGAAGTGGCGGCTAGAGGTGTCGTACGAACGTTTTTTACCTTCGGGGATCAAGGAAAGATTCACGCTAAATTGACGGCATTTTTCTTCTGGATCTAAACGCTGTGAGCGAAGATTCCTATAAGCTGATGGTATCCTATTTGGTGGTGAACACGAGCTATTTCTCAAATGGCGGGAAATAGATGGGCGTGCCATGGGAACTGTCAGTAGTGAAAGTGAAGGTTATACGTAACACCAGTAGCAGATCTTGGTTTGACAGTCGACAATTTATGCATTGCATGGAACGTTGAATTATTTGTTTTCTTTTTGGAATTTCTGGGAGCTACGAGCTCAATTATCCAGATTTTCCGCCGACGAAGCCCTGGAAAGCATAGACCGGAAGGGGAGAGTGGTGGATTGGACCTGAAGGGACCAAAACCAAGAAAAAAATAGAAAGAGAAATAGAATCTTTTCTTTCTTTGCAAATTTTTGTGATTCCTAAAATGTCTTTCTATGTTATAGAAAGTGCCTCTTGACGGTACCGGCTTACCTGGGTGGAAAACCTCGATAATCAGCTTGTGCTGCACTGGCATTTTTATTATTCTTATAAAAGAAATAAATTATTTCCCTCTTTCCTCTTCAGTATAACACATTTTGCGACTTAATATTATCAAAATTTAAAAACGAATTGACAACTAAATGTTATGTCTCATGCCGTGCTCATGCCAACGGAAATGTCATTTTTAATAACTTTGTTTTCCAATGGTTACTGTGATTTATTTCATATAACAAATTAGTATTATTTTGATTTTTAATAGCGAATATTTTAATAATGGATGAATGAAGAGAATTTTAGGCGCTATTCAATAAACACATAATATATAGGGTGTTTCATTTAAAAAAGTATACAATAAGTCAAAAAGTTCACCGGTAATGCTTAATTGTTTCGTTAAGTAGCAAATTCGAACGGTCTGGATGATACCCTACAATTTTTATAAAAAAAAATTTCTATCTGGAATAATAAGGTCGCTAGAAGCTGTCAAATTTTGAGGTAATACCCTGTACTTACTTTTTGTAAAAATAATACTAAAACAGTATAAATTTCTTTTCAATTTCTAAGTCATCCAAATTCATTATTACTATTAATTTTCAATAATATCTAATAAATTTATTTGCAAACTGTCAAATTTTAAAACTAGTGACACATGAACTAAAAGAAATAATGACGAAATCCAAGGTAACTTGACCGTTTGGTACAGTTGATGTCGCGTTTACTGTTACATTGCATAAATTGATATTTAAGTTTATTGTAGTAGGCATGGAAATAAAACACTAATTCAAAGTGTAAAAAAAGCTTCGAGGTTTTAAAAATTTACTTTTTTAACACTTTATGTAGTGTACTAGAATGGAGTACTTTACCTTCATGTTAACGATGAAAAAAACAGTATATTTTTAACGGTAAAAAAAACTATTTTTCTTTTTTATTTTATATAAAAATTTGAAATAAATAGCTTTATATTTTACCCATCTATTATTGATCTGTAATACCTTAGAAACGGAATATGTTATGATAGCAATAATACCTACTATCACACCTAGGGCATTCTAAGCGGGAATTATGATAATGCCCGCTTATAATGCCCTAATGCGCTAATAGGGAAATTTTATTGCTTATCCAATTTTATTTCTCTCACAATAAAGATCTAGTTTATACAAAAATAATTTTTCTTTAAACAATACTAAAAATTAAGCTTTATTTCCAAAATTACAATTTTGAAATGTCCCGGAAAATGTAGCTGATCCCACTATAGAATGGTCGGTGTTTTTGTGATGGTAGCAGCGGTGGTAGCACTAACGCTATTTTGTATAGTATCCTTTCGACTTATCTTTTAAAAAGATATGAGACGATGGTATTGCGAAATGTCTATATTTTCATAGACCATCAACGTAGACCTTAGGGTGGAATACTTGGTCCTTGTATTAAAATAAAATCAATAACTTACCAGTTCCTGAAAATGTGCCATTAAAACGGTTTTGGTTATTTAAAGAATTGCGTTCGCATCTTTCCAAATACCAAATATGCCATACTCCCGATCATACTGTTGCCTTGATTTAACTGGCAAAAGGTTTTCGGTCGCTTTTATGGCCTTTTCTCTTATATTTTGTGGAATTTCTTCCATTTTGAGCAAATCGTTAAATAAAAATGCCAACTGACTAACTGATAGAAACATCAATGTCAAACTTAACACCAGTCATTATCTACTTACGTATTCAGGTACAGGTGCAACTTATTTTTTATATTGCGAATAAATAATGTAATTAGTCATTGAAAAACTCTTTTTGGGTAAAACATAAAGCATTGTATGCACCACGGGCTTTACTGGACTATAATGCCCATCAGGTCGAAATCTAGCCCTCGGGCTATTTCGACCTTCAGGGCATTATAGTCCTAGTAACTGCCCTTGATACATAAATAGCTATTATTATGGGAAAAAACATACGTTATTATTTTATCGTTAAGCTTCAGGAAAGCTCGTCAGCGATAGGTGTCTAACTAAAGTGCTTTAATTCTACCCGCAAGGTATACTCGCATTCAGTGTCCGTCCGGTGTGTGTGCGGTGTTTCTTCCTTTTTATTCATATTCTTCAATAAAAACGAAGAAAGAAAATGAAGAAACCGACTCTTTTAGGCCCTACACGGCCTTAGGCTCAGTTTATGAATTTCTTCTCAGAACACTCAGCGAACTATAGAGCCTTGAAGTATATTGTTTTATTTTTTTCATGTTTTTAGCTGTGTGCACGTAGAAATGTGGTTAATAAGAAGCTTTTTAAACTTTTGAAAAGGTGTAACTGCAAATCTAGATTTTTTCCACATAAATTATATTCAGAATAGTTAAAGTAATAAATTTTGGGTAATAGTTCGATATAGCGGTTTTCGCTATTATAAGAGATTTTCAAAAAATTCTTTTTAGAGCGTTTCTATAGGTCGATTATGACACAAATCTGTGTGCGCGTTTTCCAAAATCCATTTCTATAATTTATTATTAAAAAAACATATTTACGGGACGGTGGAGTGAACAGGGGTGCTGGGTGGGGACAAAACAGTATAAATCCAACGTCAAACACAAGAAAACATTAATACACTGCACTCGGGGCACATGAAAAATGTAAATTAATTTTGAAGTATTAAATTTTTCGAAAAACATATGAGATATCTCGTCCGCCATTAATTAAAGAAGGAAAATTCATTTTGGTCAGCTGATAACATAAAGTTCGTCATTATGAAAATGACAGTCTTGATAGAAGCAGCGTTGCCAAACTTCTTATGACGAATTAACACCAAAGCTACTTCAGGGATTATCCACCATTTCCATGAGAAACAATGGTATTTTTTGTAGAAATGCCTCTTTCTTTATGTTTAGGTATTTTTCTTTTTCTCTACAAATTATAATAGGCAGAAGGAATAATTTAATTTTTCATATGAATTTTGTCCTGTATCTTCCTTTTTTTAAGCTATTGACACTTTCTCACTTTATTTGGCAACATCGCAAGACATTTAGAATTCTATTCCAAGCTCTTCTTTTTATGCAGTGACAGCCATGGCGGGATTGTTGTACTATTATTTATTTTTAATTTTTTTAAACAATTTTTTGGACATTTTTGTAAACAGAAAGTGCGATGTGTACTGTAAAATACTGTTTTTGGGCGTTTAATGTAGGATTTCTACTGTTTCGTCCCCACCCAGCACCCCTGTTCACTCCACCGTCCCGTTAATATGTTTTTATTAATAATAAATTATAGAAATGGATTTTGGAAAACGCGCACACAGATTTGTGTCATAATCGACCTATAGAAACGCCCTGAAAAGAATTTTTCAAAATCTCTTATAATAGCGAAAACCGCTATATCGAACTATTACCAAATTTTGTTCTAATTCTCCATCAAATTGAGTAATTTCTTTTGAGATATTATGCACAATTTGTGTACTTTTTCACCCAAACTTGTGTCTGTTATCCAGAACCGGATTAACTTTTTCTAGGCCCCTAGGTAATTGAGCTGTCGGAGCCCCCTTGTAATAAAATTGAAGACCAAAAATAAAATTGAAGATATGATAAATTTTTATAGTCTAAACTTTGCGCATTAAAGTTATAAACCATATTCCTCTGGGCCACCTCCTAATTTTAGTCGCCAGTTTCAGTGTAAAAATTTCAATAGTTTTGCAAACGGCCTGGATTTTAATTTTTATCAATAAATATTTCTAAATAAAGCCCTTTGATAAATTTTGATAGTTAAAAACTGTTGCGAACAAATGTTGTGAGATATTAGGTTTGTTCCAGCAGGCTGTCAAAAATGTTAGCAACCGTTCGGATTCTGCGCACGTCAAATTTGTCGTTCCAGCAATGCCATGTTTGTAACATTATACAATTGTTTGTTGTACCAGCAGAAGTTTTAAAATGTTGCAAACATGTTGGAAACTGTTTGAAAAGTTTGCAAACTTTCTTCAAACATTACTGACAAGTTTTAACATAACCTTTCTTGTATTGACTTATAAGCAGTATGCACGTCTGTTTATTTTTCGTTCCAGCAGAAAACTGTTGCCAAAATTTCTGACTAATGTTTGTAATAATTTCTGCGTTTTACGATTGTTGCTAACATGTTTCGAACATTCTGCTGGAACAAAGCTATTGAATATTCCACTGGGCCACCTCCTAATTTTAGTGGCCATTTTTAGTGTAAAAAAATTGAAATAAGTTTGCAAACGGCTTGGATTTTAATTTTTTACTAATAAATATTTCTAAATAAATTGATAAATTTTAATAGTCAAAAATGTTGCGCACAAATGTTGTGAGATATTGAATATTCCACTGGGCCAGCTCCTAATTTAAGTCGCCAGTTTCAGTGTAAAAAATTTCAAAAAGCTTGCAAACGGCTTGAATTTTATTTTTTTATATTAGATATTTCTAAATAAAGTTCTTTGACAAATTTTGATAGTCAAAAAATGTTGCGCACCAATGTTGTGAGATATTGAATATTCCACTGGGCCAGCTCCTATCCATTATTTTAATTATAGTTAATTAGTGATTAGTGAATTATATTGTAGTTAAAAGTGGGTGGTAAAATATAAATAAAAACCCTCTAGGTACATAGTCAAAGAAAATGTACGTACATAATAGGAACAGTACGTACGTACATCCGACGTACAATGTGTACGTACAGTGAATGTACATTTTTGCGGAAAATGTACGTACATAAGACGTCTTATGAATGTACTACGTACTTTTGTGTACGTACATAAGATGTACGTTACATCCTAAAGTTACGTACATAAGACGTACATAAAAAGTACATTGGTTGATTGGCTAAGTGCAATTGGTCGTTATAGGGGGCATTCCATACTGACTGTTGGGACATTTGACTCTGGAATTTTACTAATTATAAGCTAATAAAACTTTATTATTTATGTATTTCACTATGAATCATTTGGAATAAATAAGAATAAAACTATTGTAATAAATACAGGGTGGGCATTTGAAAACGAAACAGAGCTAATTTCTTGGGCATTCCAGGTAATTTAAGGAAAAACTCTCGGACACGTCAATTTATGATTTTAGGGAGGAACATTTTTGCCATTTTTACTCCCTGAACTGCAACCCTCTAGCAGGGGTGAGACTTACCCCCAAAATCTTAAAGGAAAGAGGGGTCGAAGAATATTTATTTTAATGGTTTTTCGCCCCTGATTATTGTATTCTATTTCTATTTTTTTTCTTGGTTTTGGTCCCTTCAGGTCCAATCCACCACTCTCCCTCTTCCGGACTATGCTTTCCAGGGCTTCGTTGACGGAAAATCTGGATAATCGAGCTCGTAGCTTCCAGAAATTCCAAAAAGAAAACAAATAATTCAACAATCGATGCAATGCATAAATTGTCGGCTGTCAAACCAAGATCTGCTACTGGTGTTAGGTATAACCTTCACTTTCACTACTGACAGTTCCCATGGCACGCCCATCTATTTCCCGCCATTTGAGAAATACCTCGTGTTCACCACCAAACAGGATACCATCAGCTTATAGGAATCTTTGCTCACAGCGCTTAGATCCAGAGGAAAGATGCCGTCAATTTAGCGTGAATCTTTCCTTGATCCCCGAAGGTAAAAAACGTTCGTACGACACCTCTAGCCGCCACTCCGGGAAGAACTTTGTAGTCCTCTACGCACGTCCGCACTGTCCGGAAGTCAAACAAAGAGTCAACGACCCTGATTACAACTGCCAAATTTGAACTATCCACTATTATTTTCGTTGATATGACGAATTTTTAAAATTTTAGTGATTTTCCCATTTCGTGTGGAATGCCCCATAGGTCGAAATCCAAGATGGTGAATCATTTTTATGAAGAAGAAGAATAATGCAGCCTTAAAATATTTAAAGAATTCACATTGTGTTTAAACGAAAAATAAACTTGATTGTATTATAAATGTTTTAAATTTTCTAAAAGAAAAATTGATATCTTCTGATAGTGTGCATACGTATTGTAGATACTAATTGTATTAGGATAATGACCATTTAATTATTGTTTTATCTGGTTTAAAAAATACAGAGCGATTCAAAAATAAAATAATGGTACAATTTTATATAATTTTCTGTAAAAATATCTTTTTTAGGTACAACCTCTAACTATCGTTTCACACTAGCCGGACCCGGAAAGTCGGTGACAGACCGACGCTATCAAAGTGTATGAAGTCTTAAGGTTTAATCATACACAACCGCAACAATTGTGCGCCTCGCTGGTGAAATTTAGGGAATGCGGTGCAAAAAGTTTTGAATTTAATAAAATTGCAGTAATATGAGTCTGTTACTACGCTTTAAATTACACCTGATCGTAAAATAAACCTTCACAAATAAGGTAACTAGCACAGTTTTACCTATCTATGCTACACTCAAAGTTTGGATAAAAAGAAAAAGAGATAAGTAGGAATAGTATATTACATTACAAGGGTGGAAAATGACTT
Organism: Listronotus bonariensis; assembly: GCA_014170235.1. Taxonomy (NCBI): domain Eukaryota; kingdom Metazoa; phylum Arthropoda; class Insecta; order Coleoptera; family Curculionidae; genus Listronotus; species Listronotus bonariensis. The sequence continues at coordinate 159,888 of JACEGR010000747.1, read as the reverse complement.
ATTTCACACGAGTGGGAATATTGTTGCACGAGGCGTCAGCCGAGTGCGACAAACCCACGCGTGTAAGAAAGTGATTTTCACACAAGTAATGTACACTATTTTTCCTACGACCACAAGTTATTCACCAAAAAACAATAAAAGTTGTTTGTCTTCACGGAAAAAATAAGAAAACAATTGAAAACTTTGCATCACTAGGGTGATATATAATTTTCCTTACTGCGATATATTATACTGTTTAACAATATTTCTATATCAAAAATCACCTACCTAGTCGCTTTTTATTATTTAAGAATTAAAAAAGGTCCTCAATAAAAAATAGTGCATTGCATTTTCAATGTAAATCCCATTAACAGCCTGATAACTCCAAATTTATTTTAAATAAGAATGACAGCGATGACAGCTTTATATTATACTTTGCAACACTAGTGTTGTAAAGTACTTTGCAACACTAGTGTGATATAAGGCATTTTCTATGCATGAAAACAGTGTGCTATTTACTATTTTCACATGTGGTCGTAGGAAAAATCTGTTTTATTTAAACAAGGAATATACATACCTACATAAAACAATAGAATCAGCTTGACAAAAATGTTTTTTATATTTTTGGGGGCATGAAAACTTCTCTAGAATTTTTACAAATTAATCTGCTCCCCTTTTTCTATCATTGTGAATGCGGGCTCGGTGAGGCCTTGTTGCAGCTATGTGTAGCCAGATCTTTATGAGACCTTTCACACGGTAAGAATCCGAATAACAGACACTTATATAAGGCTCCATATAATTTTTATCAGTCTGTCCGGCCCGGCTTGGCAAGTAAGGAAACAAATGTAGGCCCTGACACGATACCTAAGCGTAAGCGGCCAGCGTAGAAAGGAAAATGTGATAGCACTCTCTTTGATCCTTATGCGAGAAGAAAAGAACTTTTTTTTTAATCATCCGCCTTTTTTTATCTTTGGACAAACCACAAAGGCTAAAAGCCCAAATACTAACGTACCGTGGGTGTCTTAAGCGAGGTAAAAGGGAGTTTGTTGACACTGGACTTAAATACTTGAAGATTTTGGGCGGAAGGAAACACCTCCGCGGGCAGCAGATTCCACAATTTAGAAACTCTAGGGATAAAAGAACGAACAAAGTGGGAAGTTCGAGACCTGTCCAGTCGGACCGTATAGGGATACATACGCGCGGAACCACGAGTTTCTCTATTGGGAATTGTGAGTGGAGGAACTATACTGGACAATTCTTCAGAGCAGAAGCCATGGAAGTAAAAATAAAAAAGCGATAAATCCCCCACTGCCCGACGATGGGCAAGAAAGGGAAGTCTTTCTGTAAGTAAAGGATCATTAAGAAGACGAATAGCTCTTCTTTGAATAGAATCAAGAATGGCTTAGGTTTGTGGGGGACGCCCTGCCCCAGATATGAGAAACAATATTTCAATGGAGGTCGGATTTGGGACACATATAAAGTGTATAAATTAGAAGCGGAAAAATATTTTTTGGCTCGAAAGATAAATCCAATGTTTTTTGAAGCTGCCGTGACTATAGATACAATGTGTTTATGCCAGTTAAGGTTATATTCAAATGTGACGCCCACAAGATTAAAGGTGTCTTTGCTCTGTAAAACTTGGCCGCTCATAAGTAGAGGATAAGTATTTGATGACTCTTTTCGCGACAAGGAACATGATTGTGTTTTGGATGCATTAAATGGACGAGATTTTTGGCGCCCCAATCCAATATTAAATTAAGATCCTGCGAAAGAGATATCTGCATCGCTCTACGTTTGTTTTCCAAGTCAGGTTTAGTGATGGGTTTATGAACCTGAAAACTGGAGTGAAGTGTACTATCGTCGGCGAAACTATGAATGGAATTAGTTGTGGTCGAGAGAAGGTCGTTGATGTGAAGAAGAAACAATGTTGGTGCCAGAAGTGAGCCCTGGGGGACTCCAGCTCAATATGTTACGCTGTTTACCATATTGGAGTCATTTCCGGCAACATAAAGAGATTCGAAACTTTCCGCTCGACGCTCACGCTCTGTATCGTGACAGAGACCTAAAAGTTTATTTTTGCTTCTTTTAAAATTGTTTGCTTAAGAATTATTTGATTTGACATATTTTTGCAGCACAGAATCGATATCGATTGATCTCCAACATTTATATCACAATTTTAGAATTTTAATAGTTTTTTTTAGCTTTTAACAAGCTTTTTGCTTATTAACCAAGGCATCTAAATTAAAATATTTAGGACTAATCGACTCTTTCCGAAAATTCTTGCTTACCAAAAAGTTTTAGAAAAAGTAAACGAGCTTGCAAACTTTAAGAATATTCTTAGAAAAATTCTCACCAAATTCTACGCCACTGACATATTAAACAAATTTTTATATTTAATATTATGCCGCCATCTAGCACAGAAAGGCCAAAACGTTCGCAAGCATTTTACAGGATTCTAGAGTGAAAACAAGTTTCTTGACCAAATGGTGAATGAATATAATATTCTTGGTTTTAAACTTAAAGGAAAGTTGGATGAGCTGTTAAAATTTAAATAAATTATCAGTAGAGGAAACAAAACTTAGACTTTTTTATTTTTATAGTTAGATATAAAAAATAATGCAATAAAGACAAACGAAATTGTATTCCTTATAACGCGTTTAATTTAAAAATAGTCATTTAATGCTACAGACAGATTATTAATAAAAATTTTGCATTGTGTTCTGTGTTTTCTTTTAGAATATTATAATAATATAATAATTAATAGAAGTCGTTTCACAGTTTTTTTTTATTTTGAAGATCCCAGGAAGGCTGAAAGCCTAAACACTGATGTATAGAAGGAACAGTTTAAAAATGTAAATTCGGTGCTCTTTGATAAGAAAAAAAAACAGAAAAAAGTTTAAAGCAAATAAATCGGCATGCTTGTCTTCGCGGCCGCCTTTGCTATATTTCTTTTATGATATGCCGATTGATGCAGCTGGTCATCGCACTATGGGATAAAAATTAATTTTTTGGTCAAAATTCTGAAACTTACCAATCTAACCTAAAATGGGGTGCTTTTTACTGGAAAAATATTATAAATTATTACAAATGCTTTTTAGAAACCTAAAACTTATTATATGTTATTATAAATTTACACCCCCTTAACATTATTATTTTTTATTTTACAAAATAAACTAAATTGTCAGCTTGTAACCAATATTTCGGTAGATTTCTAATCAGTAATCCGATGATTATTATCTCATATGATATACAGGGTACGACAATAGGTATGATTTTTTTAAATGGAATACCCTGAATATTATATCACCACCTAAAAAATATTACATTTTATGTGTCTATCTCAATTAGTTTCGGAAATATGACCATCCAAATCTGAAAAATAATTTTAAATTATTCTTAGAAGCGTAATAGAGATACATCTTCCCAACTTTTTTATTTTTTAACGTATAAAATAAATAAAAAAACACTGTTTTGTTGGGTAGATTCTGTAGAATCCATATCTTTCATCAGAATGCTTTTATCTTTTAGGATATACAGTGTAGGACAAAACATATTAAATTATAAATGGAAAACCTTGTAAATTATAAAAAATCTTGTATCTGTTCTTACACTCAGAAGTAGCAAAAAGTAGAAAGGCAATTGTAAGTACAAAAACTGATCTGAAAATCATTGACAACAGTAGCGAGACTTCGCGAGACTACATCGGAAACACAACAATAGCTCTTATTATTTAAACTCTTTTACTTTTTTAGCAAACAAGGCTAATAATAAACTAAGTAGATTAAATGTTGTATATTTATGTTTACTTAAAATACATTGTCAAGTTTCTTATTACCCCAATAGAAGTCGTCGTATCCTTTTATAATTTTTGTACATGTAGTTTGGAGTATCTACTTTGAAATACACAGCATGAGCCATTAAAATTTCAAAGTTGCTTTTTGGCCAAAATAATGAATTTCTATCCCATAGTATATCGGCGCGTCGCTGTAAAGGATAGCGGTGCCTTTGTATAAAATAGTTCGATTGCAGGCGGTCTTTTTTATGTTTTTTGTATTATTTTCAAAGGGTACCGAATTTGCGCTTTTAAAATGTGCTTACTATACGTACGTTTGTTAATTTGCGACCTAAATATTTGAAGATTAGGAGGGAAAGAAAAACATCCGTGGGTAGCAGGTTCCTCAGTCTGGACACCCTAGGAATGAGGGAACAAACAAAGTGGGAATCCGGAGCCTCGCTAGTTGGACCGTACGGGGATGCATAAGTGTGTCATTGTGTGTTTCTATATTGGGAGCTTTGGTGTAGATGTTAACTTGCCGAGAAGTATGAATAAGTAGATATAAGGGCTAATGTTAATTAAAAGAAATAAAATTTTTATTTATTATGATATGCTTTATTTACATTTTATTTATACAATAAATTGTATTACAATTTTTTATATTTTTTTTTTTAACTTTATTTACTAAGAAAGTGATATTTTTATAAAAATGAAACATACAGTGTGTCACACCAGGATAGGTGTTACAAGAAGACAAATATGGACCAAAAATTTTGTAATTTTAAACATCTTTTTGAAAAAACTAGTCGCATGGTCCAGAACTGATAATCTGATAAATACAAAATTTTACTAGTTATAACTAAACATATGAAAAATTACCATGAGTAAAGTAACTTTATTTTTAAAAATAGGACAAAATTGTGTAAGTAAATGTTGTAGAGAATTAAATTTTATGTCAAAATTTAAAGGTAAAAAATTAAAGTAAAAAATATTTTTGTCAGTGTTTTACATTATGCATTAACCGTTTTAAAAATACTTGGCTTATAGCATCGAATTTTAAAAAATATTTAAAATTATTTTTTTTAAATTTTGCTCCTTCTTGCCCATTATTTACGTTGTAATGCGTAATGTAAAACAATGATAATTGCACCCCATATAACATTTTTTGCCGGCAAGGCATTGGCAAAAATGTGATGGCATCCATCATTAATAAGTTATGATAAATAAATGTGTTTAGGATGATGGCATCCATCATTAATAAGTTATGCTGAAAAAATGCATTTAGGATGAAGGCATTCATCATTAAAAGGTTTTTGCAAAAATATGCCTTTTAAATGATGGCATTACATTCTTTTTTTCCCAATGACAATAAAATGCATTTTTACCGTCCAGGGAACTAAAATGTGCATAAATAATGCACATGCATAAATGTGTTTATTACAGGGTGTCCCATATAAAATTAAATACTATAATTTTGGAAAAACCGTAAGAGATACAATAAAAATACTAAAAAAATACATTTCACTGAACAACTTCTGCATTTAACTTTTTCTTGTATCTCTTATGGTTTTCCAAAATTATAGTATTTAATTTTATATGGGACACCCTGTACATAAACACACATTATGCATGTGCATTATTTATGCACATTTTAGTACCCTGGACGGTAAAAATGAATTTTATTGTCATTAGGAAAAAAATAATGTAATGCCATTATCTAAAAGGCATATTTTTGCCAAAACCTTTTTAATGATGGATGCCATCATCCTAAATGCATTTTTTCAGCATAACTTATAAATGATGGATGCCATCACATTTTCTGCAACACGTGGCCTAATAACGGCCAATTGCCCATTTTGATGTCTTTTTGATACCTTTTTGCCAATGCCTTGCCGGCAACAAATGTTATATGGGACAATTTTTACTCTCATCCTTTAACTTGAAATTTTAACATAAAATTTAATTCTCTACAACATTTACTTATACAATTTTGTTCTATTCTTAACAATAAAAGAAGACAGTTTCTGAATATTTTTCATATTTTTAGTTATAACTCGCCCTGTATAATACCAATTGAATTAAAATTTTGTAATTATTAGTTCTGGACTATGCGACCAATTTTCTAGAAATTTTGTTTATTTGTCCCCTTGTAACACCTATCCAGGGACACACTGTACAGGGTGTCCCATTTTGGATTGTCCCTTATGGGAAATTTGAAAACCATAAGAGATATTAAAAATCCGATACCCCATCCTCGAGCTCTTTTTGAAGAAAACATTTATGGTAAAAACAGATCATCGCTATCGCAAAGCGTTTCAGAGATACAGGGTGATTCACGATTTTTTCACTTTTTGAAAAGGTCCTGTAGCTTTGTTGTTATTACAGATACGAGGAAACTAATTGCACATTATAAAGACACTTTTTTCGTAGAATCCAGTGGCGTAGCTGATTAAAATAATATATCATAGTAGGTGGTTTAATAAATTTTTTACGTCAAATATTGGAAAAATTATGATTTTAAAGACGCATTGCGGCTTCTATCTGTTTTTTAAATTGTTTTATATTTTTGTTTTAAAAGGAATCTGTCATCCCTTTGCTCAGGAGACATTTCCGTAGAAAAAAAATATAATAAATTTTTTAATTAATTAATTTTTTGTTTTTTTTTCTACGGAAATGTCTCCTGAGTTGAGGGATGGCAGTATTGTTTTTAAAGAAAAATATAAAACAATTTAATAAATAAAAAACAGATAGAAGCTGCAATGCGTCTTTAAAATCATAATTTTTCCAATATTTGACGTAAAAAAATTATTAAACCACCTACTATGACATATTATTTTAATCAGAAAAAAACAAGCAATTTAATTACCTAATCATTTATAGGGTGTCCCTAATAAAAAAAAACATGTTTGGGCCATATGTCAAAAATGACAACTCAAAAAATTTTTTGGCTACGCCACTGGATTTTACGGAAAAAAGTGTCTTTATAATGTGCAATTAGTGTTCTCGTATCTGTAATAACAACAAAGCTACAGGGCCTTTTCAAAAAGTGAAAAAATCGAGAATCACCCTGTATCTCTGAAACGCTTCGCGATAGCGATGATCTGTTTTTACCATAAATGTTTTCTCCAAAAAGAGCTCGAGGATGGGGTATCGGATTTTTAATATCTCTTATGGTTTCCAAGTTTCCCATAAGGGACAACCAAAATGGGACACACTGTACAGACCATGAGCCAGGTGCAAAATTTTGTCAGTTATTTCCTCTCAGTCCATAACTTGTAAAATGTTTCAAGAGGGTTGTACATGAATGGTTGTGAGCGTCAGCTGCGTCTTCGATGGTGGAATTGTACAGGGTGCTCCAAAAAAAGATCCAAATTAAACAAAAATAAAATTTTAATATCCCTAATATCATACATTACTTTAGCTTAACTTTATATATTATGTTATATTGTTCGAATATTAAGTGTAGAAGCACCTACATTTAAAGTTTTTACTAGAAATTATACAGGGTGTTCAGAAAATTATATTTATTATTATATTAATTTCTGGACACCCGGTATAATTTCTAGTAAAAATTTAATTGTAGGTGATGGTACAGTTAATATTCTAGCAATATTACATAATATACATTATTTTTTGTTACAATCCAAAAATGAACTTATATACAGGGTGTTTTATTAAAAAAACACAAGTTTAATATGGGTTTATTTGAAGCACCCTGTATAATTCCACCATCAACGCCGCAGTGGACGCTTGCAAAAATTTCTAATCAAAAGCACCGGCGTAACTACGGAGGGGCCTAGGGGGCCAGCCCCCTCAGGTGTTGCCAGCCCCCGGGAAAATGTGCCTATATGGTATATGTGTACATATAATGTATTAACAGCGTTCGGGCCCTTCCCAGGGTGTTGCAAGGCCCCCTAGGCCCAATGGCCAGCCCAGGTTCAATAGATAGCCCAGGTTCAATGGCTAGTTACGCCTATGGTTAAAAGTAAAAGGAATTTTGCTCAAACTTGTGTATCTTGAGAAGTTTTCATGTTTCAATATTACTGTTGCGTTTATTTCTTGACGTTTAAAATGGATAGGTATTTTATAGCTGAAAACAATTTAAAAGGTAATCACTTTTACAGGGCCGTGCCTACCGGTTAGTGCAAGTGGTGCGAGGCACCAGAGCGCAACGCTGCGGGGGCGGAAAATTTTGAAAATTTTTTAAATGAAGGGCGGTAGTATTTTGGGAGAACGAAAAGTACTAAAATGCCCTGATTACAGGATTAAGTATAATGTGCTTTGGTTTTTATTTTATTATTTATTTTATATCTCAATTTATATTTCCTTGTAAAGGTGGCCAATAATTTTTTCACCACTGCGCAAGTCACCCTAGGCAAAGAATACCAATCCATAGAACCCCACAAGTGAGATTTCAGCGTACTCTAAAAATTTTTAGTACCTACCGCGACCAACAGATGGCGAAAGTAGTAAGATGCCGCTTTGCTAATACGATTACCATCAGAAATTGATAGCAGTCGCTGACGAGCAGTCGGCCCGATCAGTTAAAGTGAGGATATACGCAAAATTTAATAAAAATAAAATCCTCGATAAATGGACCCTGTATCCATAAGATTATTAAATTTATTATTTTAGAATAGCATATATCGATGCGTTTTTACAAAACATCGTAAGCGACATTCGCCAATTTTACGGGAAACCATTTTTTCTTCCCATCGCGTTATTTTTAAAGAAAAACCGAGATCTGAATGTTTTTATTTTAGGTTTCTTCTTAATTTGAATTACAAAACAAACATATTTAACATTTAATGTCAAAATTTTCAGAATCTTCTAAAAAAAAGCTAAAAATTTTAAAATTCTAAACCTAAATAATAGGTAATTTTTAAATTTTTATTTAATTTATCTTGACAACGGTAGCAGACTTGCCACCAAAACGTCGAATTTTAGTTCTCTATTTACTTGCTTTATTTTTTTTGGTTTTTGGTACTATTAATTTATTTTTGGCGTGTACCCAAATAACTACCATTAATTAAATGAACCGCCGAACCAATATAGAACATATCTTCATCTGAAATAAAGCCAATAAATAAATAATAGTTTAAAAAACTAAAAAACACGCTTTTATATGCAACCGAACTAAAAATTAGAAAATAATTTTTCATTACAAAGAGTTTGTCACTTCAGAATAAAAGCGTGGGGTGCATTTTACTATTTTTTCATAACTTTTCCCTCATAGATATTTGCAAATAGAATAATTAAAACATTTAATATATTAAGCACCCACGCTTTTATTCTGAAGTGACAAACTCTTTGTAATGAAAAATTATTTTCTAATTTTTAGTTCGGTTGCTATAAAAGCGTGTTTTTCAGTTTTTTAAACTATTATTTATTTTTCATTTTTTGGTTCTATATATTTTTATTATGGAATCCTTGAAGTAATGGTGCAACTAACCCTATATTTTTATTGTTCATAAAAATTGAACACTCATGGTGCAACTAACCAAATTGTGTAAAAACTAAAAAATTTCTTCTTCATTTAATAGCAAAGTTTGAAATGTTGCCAACAGATGGCATCCTAGGTGTTGTTTTTATAATATAATGGAATTTTTTTCCTGGCGATTCAAAAAAGATAACGGGATACTGTTTTTAAATTATTGCATCTTCATCGGTCCTTGACACGTGTGCAAAGTTTCAAAGAAATCGAATAGCTGGAAGTTGGTTAAAATTAGGCTCAAAGATTCCGTTACATAGATAGATAGATAGATAGATAGATAGATAGATAGTTACAACCCAAGTTAATAAAAGCGTGTTAAAAAAAAACGTTTCCCGTAATACTAACGAATGTCGCTTACGATGTTTTGTCAAAAACCCATCGATATATCCTATTCTGAAATAATAAATTTAGTAATCTTATGGACACTGGGTCCATTTATCGGGGATTTTATTTTTATTAAATTTTGCGAATATTCTCACTCTAACTGATCGGGTCGACTGCTCCTCAGCGACTGCTATCAATTTCTGATGGTAATCGTATTAGCAAAGCGACATCGTACTACTTTCGCCATCTGTTGGTCGCGGTAGGTACTAAAAATTTTTAGGGTACGCTGAAATCTCACTTGTGGGTTCTATGGATTGGTATTCTTTGGTATAATGTGCTTTGGTTTTAGGTAGGAACGGCCCTGCTTTTATACTTTGTAGGTATTATTTACAATGTATTTTTAATTATATACAGAATTTTTCTTTTCCCACATATTTTGTACATTTATCATCACATATTTTTCTAATTAAAAGTTTTTCATGGTTTCTATTAAACTTGATAATCAGTATAACAAGCAGTAACAGAACAACTTTGATCAAATAGTTTTGAAGCTGCTTGAAAAGCAGCCATATCAAGGTTACCCTGATGATGGTTGCCGAGGTTTCCTTGTGATAGGGACATGTTTCCTAAGATGATCTCTCTGCAAAAAAAAAAGAGAAAAATACATTAGTAAATACATTTATGATTAATAATTTTAATTTTTTATCATTTTTGTAAATGTTGAAAGCCCCTGGAAGCAAAACCAGATATAGATATCCGCTATGTACAATTTTTGGTATACCATCGAATATTCCAAATTCCAATAAGTCTGACCAGGGGCGTGTATAAGGGGGGCTTTGGGGGTTTGAACCCCCTCTTAGCATTATTAGGAGCATTATTAAGAAGGAAAATGTGTATGAAAAAGTAGTTTATTTTGAATGCATCCGATTTTTATTTTGCTGCTTGCTTTGCCCTTATAACACAAGTTGGTTTTATAAACGTTTATAAAACATTTAAGTAGATTTTGGGTAACGCTAAACGTTCGTGAATGTTTTTCAAACGTTTTTTAAACGTTTTAAAAACGTTTTTTTTGTACGTGTACTAAACGCCTTTTATAGTACCTGAATCGTTCTATAAACAGGCCTTTAAAGTTTTTGGGACCTCTAAAAAACGTTGTCAGTATTGGTAAATTTGGTAATTGTTTACAAACCGGACACATCGCCGATTTTAACGAAATTTGGTATACGTGGGTTTTTTGGGGCGCTGATTACGAATCTAAAAGAATTTTTTCGGACACTCTTCGTTCTCGAGATATTCATCATCAGACTTGATAACCAGAACTAACCTAAATTCACTATTTGTTTTCCTTCTTTTTGCAAACAATTCTTGATTTAAAGCTAAATTGGTACTTAATATGTGATTTTTACCTCTTAAAACCTCATTTTTCTATTTCTTTTACCCGTTTTTTTTCATAAAATTGAAAAGCTTTACTTTGCCTTGGCGCCCCCAAGGCGACTAAAATTGGTACCGTAATGTGTTGCCTAGCAACGCTGTCATGTATCATTATAAATGTCCACGTGATCATTGTTGTTTTGGCTTGATTAATGGCCTTTTGGGATGCCAAAATGAAATTAAATTTTTAAATACTCATATATTAAGCGATTTTCATCTGATATTAGGATATTAGGAATTTCTACTTGTACTTAAAATATATTTTTTTAACAAGTATTTTGTTTAACTAAAGTTGGTAATTTTTATTACATTTAAAGCTATATCTAGTATTACCTATTTAATACCATTTAGAAACTTCTACTTGTAAAATATATTTTTCTACCAACCAAGGTAGGTACTTAGAAAAACATAAAATTTTACATGACAGGCAATACGGATTTCGTCACAAGAGATCTACAGCAGATCTTCTTTTCTTCGTTTCACACAACTGGAACAAGTCTCTTGAGTTTCTAGGTGAGTCCCAGATCGTTGCTCTTGATATATCTAAAGCTTTCGACCAAGTCTGGCATGACGCACTTCTTAATAAACTTCCCTCCTACGGTCTTCCAACTAAACTCTGCTCTTGGCTCTCCAGTTATCTTTCTAATCGACGTATATCAGTCATTGTTGATGGCCACTCTTCAAGCTTTCACGAAATTAATGCTGGAGTGCCTCAGGGTTCAGTACTAGCACCAACTTTGTTTCTTCTTCACATCAACGACCTTCTTTCTTCCACAACCAATCCCATTCATAGTTATGCTGACGATAGTACCCTTCACTCCACTTTTCAGGTTCCCAAACCAATCTCTCAACCCGACTTGGAAAGCAAACGCAGAGCGATGCAGATATCTCTTTCACAGGATCTCAATTTGATATTGGATTGGGGCACCAAAAATCTCGTTCAATTTAATGCATCCAAAACACAATCGTGTTCCTTGTCGCGAAAAAATCATCAAACACTCATCCTTTGCTTATGAGTGGCCAGGTTTTGCAGAGCGGGGACACATTTAACCTTGTGGGCATCACATTTGAGAATAACCTTAACTGGCATAAACACATTGTATCTATAGCCACCGCGGCTTCAAAAATCTTGGATTTCTTTTCCGAGCCAAAAAGTATTTTTCTCCTTCCAATTTATACACTTTGTATGTGTCCCAAATTCGACCCTCTCTGGAATATTGTTCTCATGTCTGGGGAATGGCATCCCCTACAACCCTCAGCTTTCTTGATGCCATTCAAAGAAGGGCTGTTCGTCTTATTAATGATCCTTTACTTACTCAAAGACTTCCTTCTCTTGCTCATCGTCGAGCTGTGGGATATCTATCGCTCTTCTATAGATACTTTTACGGCTTCTTCTCCGACGAATTGTCCAGTATAGTCCCTCCTCTTGCAGTTCCCAACAGAGAAACTCGTGGTGCCCGCGCGTATGCATCCCCATGCAGTTCAATTGGACAGGCCCCGAACTTCCCATTTCGTTCGTTCTTTTATCCCTATAGAGTTTCTAGACTGTGGAACCTGCTGCCAGCGGAGGTCTTTCCTTCCCCCAAATCTTCAAGTTTTTAAGTCCCGTGTTAACAAACTTCCTCTTACCCTGCTTAAGACACCCACTGTACGTTAGTATTTAGGCTTTCGGCCTTCGTGGATTGTCCAAAGATAAAAAAAACTTACTACATGAAAATTATCATATTACTATAAAGCAGACTTATTGTTACATTTTAAAAATATTCTGATTAACTAAATTTGGTAATTTCTATTCAATTTGGACCTATGGAGCTTTACCTATTTAATACCGTTTAGGCGCTACAACTAATATAATATTTTTTTATCAATTTGACAGTGACAAGCGAAGAATAATCATAGTTACCTATGATATGGAGAACAAGGCTGTTACCTACATAATTTAAGTGAAATAATTTGAAACTAACAACATGTTCTCTTAAAATTTTATAAATAATATTTATTCATTAATACAGTATGAAATAAAATATCATACGATACACGTCCGTTAGGTGTTATTACAGTACTCGTTTATATTCCAGACTTGTCCGTAAACATCTCGTACTTTAAAAGTCACCTACCGGACTTATAACGTAAAATACTATTTCATAACGTTTAGTAAATCGACTATGTATATATTTGGATACAACAAGGAAGTAAAATTCCACGCTAACTATAACAAAACGTGCTATTAAAACAAAGGTCCCTTTATCCACGGTTTAAATTGGCTCTCGGAACAAACGCCTTTCTGTTGTTTAACTAAGTTATGGTTAATAAATTAATTAAAACTAAGAATGTTAAATTTTGTTTGGGTTTTATACCCAGAAGACAAAATTTCTAAACGAACAAAAATATAGACCATGACAAGGACATAACCAAATAGGCCAATAAACATAAAAAAATCGGTAAAGATATAGTAATAATAGCTATTTATGTATCAAGGGCGTTACTAGGACTATAATGCCCTGAAGGTCAGAAATAGCCCCAGGGCCTCTGGCCCGAGGGCTAGATTTCGACCTGATGGGCATTATAGTCAGTAAAGCCCGTGGTGCATCTAATGCTTTATGTTTTTACCCAAAAAGAGTTTTTCAATGACTAATTAAATTATTTATTCGCAATATAAAAAATAAGTTGCACCTGTACCTGTATACGTAAGTAGATAATGACTGGTGTTAAGTTTGACTTTGATGTTTCATGATGATCAGTTAGTCAGTTGGCATTTTTATTTAACGATTTGCTCAAAATGGAAGAAATTCCACAAAATATAAGAGAAAAGGCCATAAAAGAGACCGAAAATCTTTTGCCAGTTAAATAAAAGTAGTGGTGGTCACTGTGTACACTATTATTTTTAAAAATGTATTAGCTAAATTTCAGGAAAAATCACTTACGATCTTGATTGTGGCGTTCTGTCCCTCTGTCTTCTATTTTTAAACCAATTTGATACTTGGGTCAAGGTAAGTCCAGTTCTTTTCGCCAAAGCCCTCTTTTCGTCTGGAGTTGGGTACCTGAAAAATAGTAAACTTACAAAAAGCTCTTCGTGTAAGTTTTGATATTTCCAGAGACGTCAGGAAAAAATATTCCTAAAAAACTACAAAATATACAAGGTGTTCTTTCCTCTAAAACATATATTATTATTTACCTATTTCTTGCATAACATTCTTTTAAAGCATTTCTACTTCTTTCTTTAAAAACAGTACACAGTTTCTTCACCATCCCATATCGTTTTCGGAAGAGGGGTATTTTTACGAAGTCTGTATTTATCTACGGCACCTAAAATTTAAACAATAATAACTTTAAAAACAGGAAAAAAAACTAATTATCTTGAACTTAATATGTGTCTTCCTGTCTTTCTATCAAATGTGACTCAGAAAATAAGAATTATTACGTATGTACATATACCATAAGATCGAAGAAAAAATATAGCATGCAACACACATATAAAGTGTTTTTTTACTTATGGAATTGCAGTATTCGCCTAACGGTTTGTGCTGTCCAACCTTCCATTTGTAATAAATAATAGTTTAAAAAAACTAAAAAAACACGCTTTTATATGCAACCGAACTAAAAATTAGAAAATAATTTTTCATTACAAAGAGTTTGTATTACAGTAATAAAAGGTCAAACAATGAATCATAATTATATACCTCAAAATAGAATTATAATAAAATTTAAGATAATAACAGAATAATTCACTTCAGAGTAAAAAGCGTGGGGTGCATTTTACTATTTTTTCATAACTTTTCCCTCATAGATATTTACAAATGAAATAATTATAACATTTAATATATTAAGCACTCTACGCTTTTATTCTGAAGTGAATTATTCTGTTATTATCTTAAATTTTATTATTATAATTCTATTTTGAGGTATATAATTATGATTCATTGTTTGACCTTTTATTACTGTAATACAAACTCTTTGTAAGGAAAAATATTTTTTAATTTTTAGTTCGGTTGCATATAAAGCGTGTTTTTTAAACTATTATTTATTTTTCATTTTTTAGTTCGATATATCAATTAGTTTTCTGCGGACATGTGATATTGAAATGTTTCACGAACTATTTCGTAATCTAATCATTTCATTTAAAGCTTCACTGTTGCATGGGGTTTCAGAACGCAACTACTCCGAACAAGTTTCTGTCAGCCTTATGCTGAGAGTACGTCCAAAACTGCACGCAGGCGCAGATCGCGCACTAGCTCTTTCTCTGTTACTCTCCTACAGAAAATCTATAAAGGAATTTATTTATCCTGGCGATCCTAATAAGGATAACGGGATACTGATTGCAGATTATTGCATTGTCATGGGTCCTTGATACGTGTGCAAAGTTTCAAAGAAATCGAATCGCTGGAAGTTGGTGAAAATTAAGCCTAAAGATTCCGTTACATACATACATACATACATAAAACCCAAGCTAATAAAAGCGTGTTAAAAAAGCATCACTTTAATCTCAGAAAAATATCTAAAATATAGTAATTTTGTATGTGCTTTAATTATACACTTCCTTCATAAATTATTGATTTTATTTGCAATAACAATTTTCTTTTCTCGCGAGAAAAAAATCAGCAGTGGACTTTTGGCAGAAATTGGTGGGTCAATACCCGCACCATTGGTAATTATAGTTTTAAAAATGTCGACTAGTACACTGTATAAATTTCTTTAACCTGTTGATTATATTTACTTTTAACAGATTAGAACTAGCAATGAATTTATTACTCTTAATAAAAAGCCTAAATTAAATTTTTGAACATTAATTTATCTATGGTGCGGGTATTGACCTACCGAATGGCCATCGCCAGCCAATGCTAGCAAAAACTCTCCCAATTTTCAAGTGTACTAATAAAGATCTGGCCACACACAACCGCACCAAGGCCGCACCGAGCCCGGATGCACAATAATAGAGGAAAATAAGGCAGATTAATTCAGGGAAAATTCAAAAGCACTTCTCATGACCTTAAAAACATAAAAATAATGTTTGTCAAGCTAAGTTTATTGTTTTATGTATTTACTAGCTTTGCGTTAAATTCGAAGCAAAACAATTCCCCTCCCCTAAACCGTGAAGATTTTTATTAATATTATATACATATAAACCTTCCTCTTAAATTACTCTATCTATTTAAAAAACGAATCAAAATCTGTTGAATAGTGATAAGAAGCCTAATAAAAAATGTTTGGTAATCCCTGTATAATATTTTTTTAAATACTAATAATTATTTCGCAAATTTTTATATTTAAGCAATTTTGTAAACCTCTAGATGGTATAATAACATAGAATGCATTTTAGTTTTAAGGGTTTTTAATACAACATCCTTTTGACCTACCGTGTGTGGCAATTTTATATTATTTTTATAAACCATAGATACCTGTGCACAATTCCTATAAACACTTTTTTCAATTGCAAGAACTACGTCAATATTAAATTTTAAATGTAAACTATTTTTTTAAACACTCTGTTAATGTTTGTTTAGATATTATTATTATACATGTAAACATTCCTCTTAAATCACTCTATCTATTTAAAAAACCGCATCAAATTCGGTAAGTTATATTAAATTTTAAATCTAAACTTTTTTTAAACACTTTGTATATGTTTTTTTGACATTATTATACATATAAACATTTCTCTTGAATAACTCTATCTATACAAGAAAACGCATTAAAATCCGTTGAGAATAGTAACGTCAATTTCAAAGTTTAAATGTACTTTTTTTTAAACACTCTGTTTATGTTTTTTAAATATTATTAAACATATAAATCTTCCTCTTGAATTACTTTTTCCATAAAAAAACGCATAAAATCCGTTGGGAAAGTAACGTCAATATCGAATTATAGTTATAGTTTATCCATGATAGCCTACCTGAGCCCACTTCGTTGGGCGTTAATATCTAAACTTTTTGTTTAATTATAGGAAAATAAAGCCTATAACATTCCTGCCTAGTGTAGCTTTCTGATTGTGAAAGAATTTTTATGATAGGTTGAGTACTCCGAAGATTAGCGGCTACAAATATACAAAGTTACAAACTTTACCTCTTTATATATTAGTATAGATATCTTGTTTAAATAATAGTATATTACATTACAAGTGTGGAAAATGACTAATTACACACGAGTGCGACAGACCCACGAGTGTAAGAAAGTCATTTTCACACGAGTACTGTATACTATTTTTCCTACGACCACAAATTATTCGACAAAAAGTTTGTCTTTACAGAAAAAATAAAAAACAATTGAGAACTTTGCAACACTAGGGTGATTTTTACTTTGTAACACTAGTGTGATATATACTTTTCCTCACTGCTATATTATACTGTTTTGACAATATTTTTACATCGAAAATCACCTACCTAGAAGCATTATATAACTTTTATTTGGTAAAACGAGCTAATGAAACTAAACATCACATGTAAAATTAAGTTAAAATTACATTTTTCTTTCATATTTTTGAGAAAAAATATAAAAATATGAAAATTGTAAATGCATAACCTAAAGTCCTAAAAGTAAGAAAAACGACTACTAGACGTCAGTTATATAATGAAAAATATGGAAAGCATTTGGCAACGTCGGAAGGGTCTGATTCTATTTATGAATGGATAAAAGAAAGTGGATTCATAAAGTGTTGATTAGCCTCAGGTTTAATTAAGGGATTAAAAAAAAGATTTAACTAGTTGTTTAAATACACGAAGAGAGAGAGAGAAAGGAATTTGATCTATAGGAGTTTTTCTCTGGCGCTTTAGGTCGAACGGTCAAGCGGCAAGGCTGCCTCTATAGAGTGCGTGCTCAAAGGTAGGAGGGAGATTTTTAATTTGAACTACTTACCTGACAACACTGTGCCACTGAGCGAGCAGTCAGTGAAAGTTGTTTTTGTGGTTATGTCTATTTTTGTTTATGTTTTTATTTTTCGGAAATTTTATTATTACTCTTTTTAATATTAAAAGAAAATTTATACTGTGTAGTAACTTAACGTTAATAAGATTGGGTTCTACTGTTTAGGTAAGTAAAAAGTTTTTTTACTGTCACTACAATAAATATGTCACTTGCAAAACCAATAGCAGTTTTTGGAATGACATCATAATATATATCACACTAGTATTGCAAAGTACTTTACAGCACTATCATATTGCTGCAACTTTATTAAATATAAAACTTTTTGCACCGCATCCACCTACATTTCACTAGCGAGACGCACGGCTGCGGTCTCGTTGCGGTTATGTGTGACCAGACCTTAACACTCACCTAAAGGTCTTCCCCTAACTTTTTCTGCTTCTTTATAATGAGATTTGAACCACAATGTCTGCAGTTCGGCATGCCACCGTGGATGGAAAGCATGTGTTTCTAATATAGAGTACAGTTCATGATAGAACCCTCTATGAAAAGCTACTGCTGCTCTCGCCCTTAATATGCTTTCATTGTTTTGAAGGGTTTCAGAATTTGGAAGGTACCAGAGGAAGGTAGCTAGTCGTTCTATGTCTCCTCTTTGTTGAAGGGCTTCGCACATACATTGAACCTAGAAGATAAATAATGAAAATAATATACTTCTTTGCAATAATATACAAAAAAATCTCCTTTTTTTGACAGTCAAGAAAAGAGCTCCTGAATTTCAGGTTTTATGTGTTATTTACCATGGACCTGTTACAGCCACTATGATAACTCCCGTGGAGCAGGCGAAACGTCTTACTGGTAAATGACATGAGAAGCAGGGGTTTTTCTCTTAGGACTCCTTGTTTGACCTCCGGACAGTACGGACGTGCGTAGAGGACGACAAAGTTCTTCCCGGAGTGGCGGCTAAAGGTGTCGTACGAACGTTTTTTACCTTCGGGGATCAAGGAAAGATTCACGCTAAATTGACGGCATCTTTCTTCTGGATCTAAGCGCTGTGAGCGAAGATTCCTATAAGCTGATGGTATCGTGTTTGGTGGTGAACACGAGGTATTTCTCAAATGGCGGAAAATAGATAGGCGTGCCATGGGAACTGTCAGTAGTGAAAGTGAAGGTTATACGTAACACCAGTAGAAGGTCTTGGTTTGACAGCCAACAATTTATGCATTGCATCGATTGTTGAATTATTTGTTTTCTTTTGGAATTTCTGGGAGCTACGAGCTCGATTATCCAGATTTTCCGCCGACGAAGCCCTGGAAAGCATAGTCCGGAAGGGGGAGAGTGGTGGATTGGACCTGAAGGGACCAAAACCAAGAAAAAAAATAGAAATAGAAATAGAGCCGGATTATCCATTGGGCAGAGTAAGCAACTGCCTAGGGACCCCGCGAATGACATAAAAGATTGGAAATTGTGAAATGTGATACTTTTTTATAGGTAATTCTGGTTACAATGTTAGTAAAACGGGGATGAACTTTTTTAGTCTTCAAGTAGAAGGGGATTGGTGTTAGGTTTTTGGCATCATTATTGTTATGCAAAAGGGAAAGGACAATTTTTTTGCTCTTCAATTTTAATAGAAAGGGCCCCGACCCCGACAGTTTCATTGCCTAGGGGCCTCGTCTGCTCCTAACTGTCAAAATATGGAAATTGTTTTGTATACATCAAACCTG
Source organism: Listronotus bonariensis (assembly GCA_014170235.1). Classification (NCBI taxonomy): domain Eukaryota; kingdom Metazoa; phylum Arthropoda; class Insecta; order Coleoptera; family Curculionidae; genus Listronotus; species Listronotus bonariensis. The sequence goes on along the minus strand of JACEGR010000747.1, from coordinate 140,309 downwards.
TAATAATAAGTACTAAATGTAGGACTTCTAATATAATGGACCGATAAAATTTTGTAAAAAAACCTAAGTTTTCTGAAAGTCTGTTCTTTTTCTTCATTGAATTTTGGTATGTTATTATGCCCTAAATTATAGCATCTTTCCAAGATCATTAAAAACTGTTTTATATCATGAACATACAGTACCTATTTCATTTTAGTACATTACATAAACTAATAAAAAAAGTAACTCAACATTTTTTTGCACTTCGTGTTGGTGTTTTGTGTTAATGCCTACTAGACTTTATTTTAATATCTATGAATTCATGTAATGTAACAGCAAAGACAACTTCAAATAACGAAAAGATCAAATAACCATAAAGTCCGCCATTATTTCTTTTAGTTTGTGTCACTAAACTCTAAATTTGACAGGTTAGGAATAAATTTAATATAAATTATATAATTTTCATTTTTAACTTGTCCAAGTTCATTATTATTATCAATTTGCAATAAGCGTACTAAAATGCTTTTATAATATCGTTTAAAAGAAATGATTTTTATAACGGTTGTAGATTTTTTTTATATATTTATTTATCTTAAGGCACTACCCATATAACATTTTTGGCCGGCGTTGTACATTAAATTTACTGGCATTGCCAACACTCTTTAATGGCAAGGCATTGGCAAAAAGGTATTAAAAAGACGCGAAAGTGGACAATTGGCCGTTATTAGTCCACGTGTTGCAGATAATGTGATGGCATCCGTCATTAATAATATATGCCAAAAAATGCGTTTAGGATGATGGCATCCATCATTAATAAGTTATTGGCAAAAAAATGCGTTTAGGATAATGGCATTTATCATTAAATAAGTATTGTAAGTTTTATAAGTTGAATGTCCCAAAAGTTAAAAACCATATTTAGAATTTTGCAATCGAAAAAATGAGAAAAAAGGCAGGAAAACTTTATCAATAAAAAAATTACATAATATAAATTTTTATACCGTAACAATAAACCAAAAAAAAAAAAAAATTAAAAGTATGTAATAAAATAAAAAAAAGATAGTAAATCAAAAGGAAACACTTTAAAATAGTAAGTATTTAAGGGACACTTACACTCAATTTTCAGATCCAAAACATATGGAGAAATAATTTAAATGAGTTAAATGTCAAAAAAACTATTAAATATATATAATTTTTTTAATAACACGTCTTTAAAACTTTTAATAAGGCAACTCCCTAAGTTCATATTATCTTTTTAGGTAACTACAAATTTAAAAGGTTTTAAACAAAATGTTTACAGTTCCTAACAGTCTACTTGACAAACCCGCCTTCTTGACTAGCCATCACCAATTAATTACAGAACACACACCAATTAGGTAATGAATACACTTAATTATGTCTACTAAAAACTCTTTAAAAAAAAAGAACCTAAAAGCTAGAAAACCACGTAGAAAACAATTACACAAAGCGGCCAAACAAAAGCAAGGTTGCCTCATCTGTCAAATTGTCAAATCTTGTATTTCCGCTAAGCGGGAAATTTGAATTTATCACCTTCGGTCGAAATCGTCGAAATTAACCTAGCTAATTTTACCATCATTTTATTTTTATTCTCTCAAAAATACATAATAAACATTTTGTTTGGCTTAATTTTTATTTGCATGATTTGTATCAAGAAAATGTTAGGAAAAGGCCATTTCCTTTAAATTATGTAAAAAAACATAAAATAATGTTGTTTAGCTGCCATTATAAATAAAATAGATCAAAAAATTGCTCTAATGTTAGTTAAATACCAATGTTAATAATATGGTTTGAAAAGTATGAATATGGGTTGAAGGTTTGCCTTCAAAAATCGAATAATAATTTGCCCGCAACAAAAAGGCATGCTTTATTTAATCAGGATTGATATGCCGCCATTTTCGTATGCTTGCCGGCAATTCGCCTGCATGTAAAATTTATTGGCAATTGAGTGTTTATTTAGGGTTAACTTTTTAATGCGTATTAGATGTTGGCATAATATTGCCACCAATTGCCAATGCTTTACCATCAATGCCAATATAAAAATGTACATTGCCGGCAAATAGTGTTTGCTGGCTAACGATTAAAAAAAAGATTTTTTTCTAACGGTAGATTTTTTTAAATTTATTTATTTATCTTAAGGCACTATTTTAAATTGGTAAATGTAAGTAATAAAATATTATTTTACAAATTTTGCTGAAGTTAGTAGACTGTTTTTCTAAACACCGTATCTCCAAGGGCTTAGATACATGATCTTAAATATTTAGTATATTTTTCTGGGAAGCGCCTCGTGTACATTCTAAGATTACATTTCAAAATTAAATTTCTAAAAAGTGTCTTGTAACCAAGAAAATAACCACATTAGTTTGACATATTACATTTCAATTTATTATTTTTTTGTGTTGTTTACAAATGTATACAAATTATGGTCATTGTTTGTTGTATTTTTTAAGTACAACGTAAGATGAATTTTAAAACACTTTCAAAATAAAATCATCGATAACGTCGCATATCTCAAATTTCGGACATACTGTATAAATATTTTCTTTTGTAAATAAAGTAGGTTATTAAAAAAGTACCTGTCAAAGAATTATTACAAAAAAATAACTTGTTGGTTTATTGAATTTGTTCCAAGTAAGTTCCTCGCACAGTATACAGAGTGCTCCACTTTTCATGAATACACCGTGTTACAGCGGCAACTGGTGATGGCCAATTTGGTGGGCACAACCCGCACCATAGGTAAAAACTTATGTTTAAAATTTTATTTCGGACAGTGCGGACGTGCGTAGAGGACTACAAAGTTCCTCCCTTGGTGGCTATTATGGGTGCCGTACGGACGTTTTCACTTCGGGGATCAAGGAAAGATTCACGTTAAATTGACGGCATCTTTCTTCTGGAGCTAAGCGCTGTGAGCGAAGATTCCTATAAGCTAATTGTATCCTATTTTGTAGTGAACACAAGGTATTTCTCAAATGGCGGGAAATAGATGGTCGTGCCATGGGAACTGTCAGTAGTGAAAGTGAAGGTTATACGTAACACCAGTAGCAGATCTTGGTTTGACAGCCGACAATTTATGCATTGCATCGATTGTAGAATTATTTTTGTTTTCTTTTTGGAATTTCTGGGAGCTACGAGCTCGATTATCCAGATTTTCCGCCGACGAAGCCCTGGAAAGCATAGTCCGGAAGGGGAGAGTGGTGGATTGGACCTGAAGGGACCAAAACCAAGAAAAAAAATGGAATAGAATAGAAAATTTTATTTAGGCTTTGTATTATATGTAATTAATTCATTTTTAGTGATAATATGTTAAATAATAATACAAATAACAGGGTGAAGTTATTTGATAGACTGTAATAATCAACAATAATAAAATAAATAGTCTATTTAACTATGGTGCGGGTTGTCCCACCAAATTGGCCATCACCAGCCGCCGCTGCCGTGATATCTTAATTATATAAATGCGATTTTCTTTAAATTTTAGGGATGATTGTATGTTAGAAATATAAACTATTTGGAATGGTGAAAACCTTTATTCACCATTGTCGTGCGGTCTTGGGGGTAAAAAGTCTTGATTTTCTCGGAACCGAATATTAGGGCTTATTCAAATATTTTATTTTTCTGTCGGATTTAGAATCAGCATACCCAAAAACCAGGGTAAAAAATGTTTTTTTTTCTGGAAAAATAATATAAAAAAGTTGGCGCTTGACATTTTAAAAATATGAATTAAGGGGTTTTTAGGGATGCCGATTGTAAATCCGACAAAAAACTATATGAGAATAATCCCTAATATCCTTTTCCTAAAAAAACAAATTTTGTTTACCCCCAAGATCGCACGCCAATAATGAATAAAAGTTTTCACTATGCCAAATTCTTTATTTCTCAAACATTCAGGGTGTTCATTTAAAAACTTTCCACTCAAGTTATCTTCGAAACGAGACAGATTTGAGAAAAATCTCCGAAACACGTCAAGATATGTAATGAGGGGAATATTTTTACAAAAAATTGGACGGCGCCCCTTTAACCCCTTAACCACCAGGGCCACCACCCCAAAATTCTTAAATGAGAAGGCGGGTCGAGTGATACATCATTTTAAAGCTCCTGACGAGTACTTTATAACCCTAGAATATGAAGTCAATATCTTCACCTATTACAAAATGGCGGTACTTTAAAAATTACCTAAATACCTGATTTGGATGGCCATATTTCCGAAACTAATAAAGTAAGATGTACCTAATGTGGTGTTTTCTTTAAGCTCTTTTAAAGGTCTTTTTAATGGTGATACTGGTAGTAATATACAGGGTAGAAGAAAAAGTTATTTTTTTATTTAAGAACACTGTATATTATTTTACCATTAAAAAGATCTTTAAATGAGCTTTAAGAAAATATCACATTAGGTACATCTAACTTTATTAGTTTCGGAAATATGACCATCCAAATCAAGTATTTAGGTAATTTTTAAAGTACCGCCATTTTGTAATAGGTGAAGATATTGACTTCATATTCTAGGGTTATAAAGTACTCGTTAGGAGCTTTAAAATGATGTATCACTCGACCCGCCTTCTCATTTAAGAATTTTGGGATGGTGGCCCTGGTGGTTAAAGGGTTAAAGGGGCGCCGTCCAATTTTTTGTCAAAAACGTTCCCCCTCAATAAATATCTTGACGTGTTTCGGCGATTTTCTCAAATATGTCTCGTTTCGAAGATAACTTGAGTGGAAAATTTTAAATGAACACCCTGTATAATCACCACCAAAATTTAAAGAAAATCGTATTATTTATAACTGAGATATGATGATGTATTCATGAAAAGCGGCACACACTGTATACAGGGTGTTTGTGAATTGTGGTGCCAAACTGCTATGGGAGAATTATCTTTTTAAAATAAGAGAAAAGGTACAAATAAACATGAATCCACAACTTTTTCGTTTTCAACATACAGGGTGTTAATATTGTGAAAAAAAGATTTTTGTAAATATTATTTACTCAATTTTTGTTTTATTAATTTATTAATTTTTTTTTTTTTTTATTAATGGGATTATTAAGCAATAACTTAATTAAAGTTATCTAATAAGTCCAGTAGCGTCCCAAGTGCCACCTGAACGAATATTTTTAACAAAAAAAAACGTTTCAAACTGTCAAATTTTTATACTTTCTATAGATTAAGCAAAAAAAAACAGTTGTGATGTCTCATATTTTTCTTTGTATCTCATTTAGTTTCAGAGAAAAAAATAAACCATTAAAGAAACAATGATGGAACTTATACTTTTAAAAATTAGGTTTTAAAATTTAAAAATACCTTGCGAATGCAATAAGTTTTATATAGGTGAAACTTGTAGACCATTAGCCAAACGCATAAAAGAACACAGAACATATATTAAAAACACAGAATTTCATAAATCAAAAATCTGCCAACACGCATTTGATAACAATCATAGAATAAACTGGGATGCTTCGAGCATTTTAGCAAAGGAAACTTGTTCTAAAAAACGCAAAATCAAAGAAAGTGCGTATATATTATTAAATAAAGATAATTGTGTAGCATCAATTTCAGTTAATTTAAATAACACTTGGTTGCCTTTGCTTGATACTGAAGTATCTTCAGGAAGACTAAAAATTAACTAACTATTCACCTTTTTTTTAAATAAACAATCAATACACCAGCAACCAGTTATCTATGTCACTATGACACTATAACCAAACAAACATATTTTGACATTTAATGTCAAAGTAAATTTTTATTTTTATTATTTTTATTCTATTTATCTTGACAACGGTGGCAGATTTGCCACCGAAACGTCGATTTTTAATTATCTTTTTACTTGTTTAAATTTTTTTGGTTTTTTAGTACTTTTAATTTTATTTTGGCGTTTACCCAAATAAATACCATCCATTAAAATTTCTTATTAGCAATAAATAATTAGTAACAACAATAAATACCTAATTAAATAACGTTTATATCTAGTGACACAAATTTTACCAGATAAGTGTTTTGAAATTTTACATTTTTTTTTGTAAATTTTAACACCCTGTAGCTTAAAAAGGAAAAAATTGTGGACCCTAGTTTATAAGAACTTTTTTCCCAATTTTAATAAGAGAATTTAATACCAAAAGAAATTTGGCACCACAGAAATCTGTATACAGGGTATTAGAGAATGTTGTTAAAAAAATTTAAAGGAAAATGCTACATGTGGCTAATAATGTAAAAATGCAAACTTTTTGTTTTATGAATATTACAAGTGAAAAATTACCTGCTCTGGTGAAAAATTAACGGCTTTTTTCCAAAAGCATCCACTTTCAAAACCACACTTTCTGTATTATTCACCCTAGTTCCCGCACCATAAACATTTACACCTTTTCCACTCTCCACCGAACTTTTCTTAAAGTTTTCATTGAAAATCGTCACCCGCTTTTCATCGACACTTTTCGAAACAGTAGTACTACTCACAATTTTCGCTGTACTGCTTATACTGTTGTTATTTATCGAACAGTACTGAAATTTTTTACTATCACAGTTTTTCCGAAATTTATCATTGGAAAAGTAACTGTCCAATTTTCCATTTGTGGAAAAAAATAGGTTATCAGTGTAATAATTCATGTTGGATTGAGAAAAATTGTCCATTTGGGAGTCATTGGAAGTACTAGATGAAGCGTCTATTTCCATTTTCTGTCTTTAAAAACTCTATTCACTTTTTATTTAAAACATATTCCAACTTTTTACTATACCCAACTTTTTATGTCACTATATCACTAACTATATCACAAGTATATAGCAACACTATCTCTACGACACCGGTTCTTTGAGTTTCACTATACGTAATGCACTGAATTGCACAAATTCAGACCGTTTTGTCGAAATGGGAGGAGCCCGAAAGCTCTGGCCAGTAAAAACCTCTTTTCTGGTTGTTACTAGGGATACACGCTTTTCGGTTAGCCAATCAGGGTTGTTTTTGAGAGCTTTTGACAAAAGAGACATCGGGGATAAGGGAAGGTGTTTGAAGATGAGCTTTCGATGGTCTTTTTAGCTGCTTTTTATGTCTTGAGGGTGAATTTTAAATAACTGTTTTATTATTAAAGAAAGTTTTTTTTTGTAGGATTTTAAGAATCTATACGTAGATACGGATCTGAAAACTGGCTTTGTTGAAATTTTTGCAGTAAAAAAATGCATTTTGGATAAAAATCAGTAAGCACTTTGGTGCAAGAGTTTAAAGCTAATTAACAAAAATATTTATATAAAGAAAATGGAAACCATTTTAGAAAAAAAAACTTCTTCTCTGATCGAAGGGAAACCTACATATTTTCAAAATGTTTTTTTAACTTCAAAATGCTTCCTCCGAGAAAAAAGCAAAAGAAGGCATTGCTAGGCAATTTACTTTTCCGGCCATGGAAATATTTTTCCGGAAGCTCAGCTATTCCTATGCTTTTAATACAGGGGCGACTATAGTTTAACCCAAAAACAAATAAAGTTATCAAAATGCCATTTGGCTCAGACATTCCAGTAACAAAAAACAAAATGGCCGACTTTTCGATATAGGGCAACTTTTGTTATTTTAATTGGAACACCATGTATATTTTTTTAACATCTTAAAATTCAATCTTTTCCCCTTAAAAAATATAACTTGGGTTATGGTTATTTCAAAAAATAATGGATTTATTTATCTTTAAAAAATTGACATTGAGGCATGTAAGAGTATTATTTGACAATAAAATTTTTTTCACACAAGGTTACACAAAAAAATAGGGCAATAAGGTTATACGCTATTCACAAACTAATAGTTGCACTAAAGGTAGATTACTTTTTTAAAAACTTTTGGTAATATAATGTATTCAACCTTACTTGCTTTTATTTTTTTATGTTTTTAAAATAAATAAATAAAATTGAAATAGTTGCCGTATTTTATTCCTGTAACCTTTTATGTAGCTTTTTTATTTTCAAATATTACTCTGCTGTGCAGAATTTTTTTAAAGATCAATAAACCCAGTATGGTAGGCCCTGGGGCAATCTTTTTGTGGGGGCCCCCTGAAAGTTAAAGTGTGGGGCCCCGGAATAGTTGCCCGCCTGTCCCCCTTAAATCGGCCCTGATGGGGAAGTATAAGGAAGTATGGGGAAGTATGAGGAAGTATGAGGAAGTATGGGGAAGTATGAGAAAGTATGAGGAAGTATGTGAAAGTATGAGGAAGTATGGAGAAGTTGAGGAAGTATGGCGAAGTATGAAACGTGGATGTCGAATTTACGTCTTAACTAAAAATGAACCATATATTTTTTAAGAAAAAAATGGTACACCACTGCATTAAAAAAATCTCATTTAGTTTGGAACAAATTTGATAAAGTATGGGGAAGTATAAGGAAGTTTAAGGAAGTATAAGAAAATATGAGAAAGTATGAGGAGGTATGAGGAAATATAGGAAAGTATGAAAAAATACAAGGGAGAGTGGGGAAGTATGAGATAGTGTGGGAAAGTAAAAGAGAGTATAGGGGAGTATGAGGAAGTATGGCGACGTATGAGGAAGTATGTGGAAGTATGAGGAAGCATGGGGAAGCAAGCAGAGCCGTACGAAGGAGGGGGCAATGTGGGCAATTGCCATTTTTAGAAGGGGTGTGAATAGGCTTTTGGGCGGAAACGAGGATGTAAATACAGTAATATTGGCCTTTTGTAGCCCTCTCCCCCACCCAGGAGACAAATATATGTGTAAAGGTTTTGCCTCTTATACTTTGTAAAAGGTAAAGACCATTTTTTTGCTCTTCAGGGCAATTCGCGGAAAGAAAGTAGTAGGTATTATGTAATTAGTTCTGGTTAGTTCTGGTTTTTTGGTCTTTAACTAGAAGAAAAATTGATGAAAGACTTTTTTCTTTAATTATTGTTATGTTTATAGGGGGACAATCTTTTTTTCTTGTAGTCTTTATTTTTATTACAAAGCGGCGCCGACAGAATTTATCCGGCCCCGATTAATAACATTATTAAAAATAGTTAAATATATTTAAAACGGTGTTTATGTGTACCAGGAAAATTAAATTGATTGTAATATTAAATTTGAAAAGCATGCCAAAAAAATTATAATAATATAAGTATAAATATTTTGCTGAGAAATTTCGAAAAATTTTAAACTTGAAAGTTCTGCAATTGTGTAAAGCCTGCTTTTAATATCATTTGGACAAAAAAATCAATGTAAAATCTTTTTTATATTTAATTATCCCTAATTAACGAAATACTTTTATACAGGGTGTTTCACCGGGACCTGTTGCGATCGATTTCTCGAAAAGTACGCTTCAAAAAATTTTGAAATTTTGGTAACAATAAAAAGTCAGTGGGGAGATACAATTAAAATATTTTGACAGCTCTACCACTTCCGGTTATACCGGAAGTTAATGTCAACTTGCTTGTTTTGAAGGAACACCCTATATAATATTTATTTTTTAGATTCTGCGTAAAATTCTTAAAATAATTTATGTATAATGTTCTTTACCTAAGTCCAACCGTTTTTTACTTATTTCAAATTTTATGTCAAAAATGACGTTTGCAAGCCATTACATAACCATCAATTTCTTTTAAACAAAAGCCTCTAATATGAGTTGGGGTTGAGTTCCTTGTAAAGGAAGAACTTCTTTAGTAGACTGTATCGATATTTTTACATTTACATATTTTAAAAAATTTAATAAATATAGGTCAAAAATAATCGTTAAAAATTATCACGACAAAAATCTTAAAAGTCAATTTTTTAAATGGAAACCCCTATCTTTAATCACCTTATCCTATTAGGCATTAAAAATAAGGGTAAGTTTTTATAAGGATTACTATTTTAAAAATTTATAGTTTTCGAAATATTACAATTTAATATTTATCTATTCTAACAATGCATTTAAAAGTACAGGTAGGTACGGGGTAGTTGGCTGTGACGCCGCATTTTGTTGTCAAGGCCAACTAAAAGCAAAACTAAGCCATATTTAAAAGCATTGTTAAAATAGATAAATATTAAATTGTTAATATTTCGAAAACTATAAATGTTTGAAATAGACATCCTTATACAAACTTATCCTTATTTTTGATGCTTAATAGGATAAGGTAAAAAAATGAGGGTTACCATTTAAGCAAATTGACTTTTAAGGTTTTTGTCGTAATAATTGTTTATTTTTGACCACTCTGTATTTATTAATTGTAAAAATATCAATACAGACTGCTAAAGTAGTTCTTCCTCTGCGAGAAATCCAACCCCAACTCATATTAAAGGCTTTTGTTTAGAAGAAATTGATGGTTATGTAATGGGTTGCAAACATCATTTTGACATAAAATTTAAAATAAGTCAAAAACGGTTGGACTTAGGTATAGAACATTATACATGAATTATGTTTAGAATTATAAGCAAAATCTAAAAAATAAATAATATATTGGGTGTTCCAATTAAAAATAAGGAAGTTGACATTAACTTGAAGTGGTAGAGCTGTCAAAATATTTTAGTTGTGTGTCCCCCACTGACCTTATATTATTTTTTTATTATTTTTTTTACCTTTTTGACATCCCACGAAGGTCTATGCCTAAATACCAGAGTACCGTGGGTGTCGGGTTATTAGATGTTTAACCCATCGTTCCCCCTGTTCCGTCAACGTTGTCCAAGCACTGAAACATGCAGTTGCATTTCACATCCCCTTTTAGACAACACGGTAGTGCCACCACGGTCGTTATTTTTAAATAACTACTACCTAAATATGTCTCTCCTGCTGGGAATCGAACCGCCGACCTCTGGCTTCGAAGATCAAAGCTCTGTCCACTAGGTCACGGGGAAGACAATTACCAAACTTTCAAAATGTTCCAGCTTGCTTTTCGAGAACTCGATCGCGGCAGTTTCCGGTGGGACACCCTGTATCTACTTTTTTGAATCACATATTGCTATTAGCCATTATTTTTATAATGCCATTTTTTATACCCTTTCTTATAGTTACTTACTATACTGACGACACCTTCCAAGGGATATAAACTGCAAGAATAACGAGCCTAATTGGCTTGTTATTTTAATAAACTGTAATTACACATGAAAAATCAGTTAATGTCCGTGATTTATAGCAGTTATCCCGTTACATCTGTCCTGTAATTAAATCCTGAGGGAACGGCAATCATTTCAATTACGCGGGACACCCCACTTTCGCAGGATACGCCCTTAGTCAGCCTGGATGCGTTGCCATGGTTATACAGGTGTAGGATAACAACTGGAATCTCAAGGATGCGAAAAAGGAAATTTTGAGCCAGGTGAAGGTTTTTGTTTGGATAAATTGTCTATTGAAAAAGTTTTATTTATATACAGGGTGATTTAAAAATCGATCACGAAACTTAAGGGGGTGATTCTACTTGACAAAATAAAGGTAGAGCTTCATATAAATTTTTTTCAAAATGTCATTGGTTTTTGAGTTACAAGCCGTCAAAGTTGATTTTTTTGGTTTTTTTCGCCATATTTTTTTTTAACCAGTCCAGTTGGTATTTGGCACACAAATCGAGCTTCGCAGATTCTAAAATTTTAAGACAAAAGTACTTTTTTAAATACCTCCAGAGGGCACTTTCCCTAAAACTTAAAATTTATTTACATCATAACTTTTTATTTTGTCAGATATGGCAAAGCTGGGGGCGCCATTTTATAGACAATCAAAAACTTAAAAAATTAGGTACCATTTATTAAAGTCGAAAACCTCACCGTTTAGGCACCAATAGACATCAAAGTTTTCATCAATTTCAATCAAATTACCTACATACATACAGGGTGTCCAGTAACTCAACCGACAAACTTTACCGGGCGATTCTACCACAGAAAATAAAAAAAAACTTCATATAAATATATGTCCTAAACGTCTTAGTTTTTGAACTACGGGGTGTTAAAAATTAAAAAAAAAAGTTTGTTTGTTGCTTTTTTACACTCAGACCCAGGGCCAAATTGGCTATGTCGTGGCCCCTAAGTGCGGCAATTCTCAGTGCCCCTTTACGTTTTTCCAACCTTATAAAATAAATGTTTTCTACCAAAACATGTATACCAATTTTTTCCAAAAATACACTGAATTTTTGTGGGGATAGTTTAATATAATAATAATAATAATAATAAATGTCTTTTTATTGATAATAAAAAAAGTACAATGGAAAACAATAAAATAAAAGTTGAAAAAATGTATTCGTTACATGGTTAATATGGAAATTTCAGTGGAAACAAGGCGCAGTCTAGCCAAAGAGGCTACTCTACTGAACCTTTTAAGTTTCTTTTTATTTTTCAGATGGTCAATTTTTGCAAAATCAATAAACTGTTTTTTTTAACAAATTTGTGAGCATTCTTTGAAATACTCCTTTTTCCCCCTTATTTCTTTCTATTTTCTCTATAGATGTATAGCTTTAAAAAAAATCTAAAATAATCAAAGTAGGATCTGATGTTTCAAATTTTTTAACACCAATACACTTATAAAAAAACTTATGCACCAAAAGTTCTTAGAATATGTTAAAGAATTATCCAAAACTTTTTTAGAATTTAATAAAGAATTTGACCATCCGAACAATCAAAACAAATTCTCAAACCATTTTGGAGAAATTTTAGGGTATTTTTTAAACAATTTAAAAAACTTTTCATTCTTGTATTTTTTGTAATAGTAGGGGAGCCCACGATGCTAAATGGGGATTTACTTGAGCGTCATGATACGTCATGATGATGAACTATTGGGTTGCAAAACTTAGATGATAAGAAGAAAAAAATGTTATATATTGTATACCTTTTCATCGGTGGGGGAAGCGGCTATAGACATTTAAATTTGTCAAAAAATACTATTATTCTTTCGGCTTGTAGAAATCGTTCGTATTATACAGGGTGTTATGGAAATACTTTAATATATTTAAACCCCAAAATCCTTGTGTAAAAATAAATTGAATAAAAATTATTAAAAATGGCGGACCACCATAAATAACAGTGATAATGAACCCCAAAATTTTACGATTAAAAAGCAAACCCGCTACTGACCAGCTCTTTAAATCCCTTTAAATACATATGTTTACCTTCTGTCGCTGTCAAAAACAGCTGAAAGCAGTTATAACACGTGGTTAAGTCAACAAGCTTGAGAAAAGTTGCCAAATTTATTTTGTTCTTTACCAGTTTATCTATGGGTTTTGCTGTTTCAATTCGATCAAACGAAAAACTTACATGATTACACAAATTATCCTTTATTACGCTACTAGGTTGTTTGAGCGTATAATGAATGTAAAGATTACTTTTTCCACAAATCAAGTACACTTTTTAGGTGGTTAATTACTTTACAAACTTTTTAAACACTGCGACGCGACACGTATGCGCACAAAGAATTGAATTAAAATACACAAAACGGTATTTTTATTGCAAAACACTATTAAAACAAATTTTACTGCGTTTTTAAATAAAGTTTTTGTTACATTTCGCTTTTCTTTCATCAAAATTAAGAGTTGACAGACGACAGGTGGTTTACACAAGATCGTTTGACTAGGTAAGGTTGCCTCATTACGTCACATATGTACCGCACTGCTGGTTCCTTGGCGCCAACATAGCAAACAAAGAATAATCATTGTTAAATAATTTATTAATAGGAAATAAAGAAGTTACGGTAACAACTGGAATTAACAGTATTTAAAAGTATTTCTTTAATATTGACAAAAAACACAAACTACACTGTTAAAAACTTCATTAAATAATGAGCAAAATACATATGTGACGTATGGTCCGCCATGTTGCAAGGCTTACGAGGCAACCTTACCTAGTCAAACGATCTTGGTTCACACGAGAAAAGAGTACAAAAGATTATTCCCTATGAGACAAATGTACAAAAAAACTACGGTAATTGTACCGCAACTCCGATTTTAACCAAATTTGGTATGTTGGGTTTTTTGGGGCGCTGATCACGAATCTGAACGAAATTTTAGTCGGAAATGTTTGGTTTCAGAGATAATCATCATCAAAGTTGGCATTTAAACTAACCTTATTTTCACCATTATTCACCCCTCTTTTTGCACACAATTCTTGATTTAAAGCTAAAGTGGGCCACAATATTTGATTTTCACCTTTTAAAACCCCGTGTTTCTATGTTTTTTACACCTTTTATCAAATAAATTGGGAAGGGTCCCTTTAAAAACGTTGCAACCGTGCATTCACTGCTCCACCGCCTCCACCATATTCTGCTACGATTAAAAACGATTGAAAGCGAAGCTATGCAATTTAATTCAAAAAAGTGTAAAATACGTAGAAGAATGAGGTTTTAAAAGGTGAAAATCAAATATTGTGTACCACTTTAACTTAAAATCAAGAATTGTATGCCAAAAGAAGGGGGAATAAAGTGAAAATGAGGTTAGTTCAAATGCCAACTTTAATGATGGATATCTCGGAAACAAATGTATCCGACTAAAAAATTTTTCAGATCCGTGATCAGCGCCACAAACACAGGTGTTTTTACAGGTTAGATGTTTTTGCAAGAAATTTATTGCAATTTATTCTAACATTTTTGCAATTTGCACGTAACTGGGTTTTTCAATTTACTGAAACTTGGAAGTTCAATTCTTTTTAAACCGTTTTCTTTGTCTCATGTTGTTCTGGTTATGGGCGATAAAATGATACTTACAGCGAATTCTTTTGGTTAAACTAGGTGCTTTCAATTTAATTAGGTTTTTTTAATCAAAATTTTTTACTACAAAATGCAGGGTTTGTTTTTTCTTTTGATAATTCATAAAAGCTTGATGTCTAGGAACTTATTACCGTGGGTATAAAAAGTAGACGGCATATTTAACATACCTTAGGGATAAAGGAGCCGAAGTGGACATTTTGGGGCTTCTTCAGATGTACGGTTACAAAATGCATGAAACAATTACTTTGTGTTGCTATATTACTGTACATCTCATTGGTACGGAAGAGAAGGGAAGTTTATGGTGAAAGTGTAAAGAGTGTACTCGTGAAAATAAAAGTACTTTCCAGCCAAGAAAAAATCCTAGCCTTCTAAAAGCTGTTGTAGCTCTAAATGTTATTTAAGGTTATTATTTAATGTAACGCCTACGCCGCTCATAAGTAGATAATAAAAATTGGTTAACTTTTTTTATGCCGGTATATTATTGTCCTCTATTGTGTGCTTTGAAATCTACGATAAAATGGTGGTGCCCTCTGGATAACATTATTCAGTCGTTAAATGGGTTTAACATCTAAAAATCTGGCACCCACGGTACTTAGTACTTAGCTTTTGTGCTACTAACATGGACTGCCATAAACATAAAAAAACTAAATATACTAAATGTACTAGATGTAGTACAATTGTACAGCTGAACATCGCAAATTCGCGTTGTTGTTGTCAAGGAAGCCGGCATGATTTAACTGACCAATAAGAAGGCTTCCTTATGCTATGCAAGGTTACAGAAAGACGAACTTCGCTTGCCCTGGTTTGCGTTTTAAATAATATTGCGAAGAATTTACCAAATTGTGCGTTTATTAAGTTTTGCATTTTGTTTTAATTTACGTAAAATGCAACGAAATTCAATCGAGTTGACTGACATGGTTTTGTGTTATGGGGAAGCTAGGCAAAATGCTCGGCAAGCCGGGGAACTATGAAAGAGTTTGTTTATAGTGAACCCATTAACAGTTTAGAACAGTTGCGAAATCGTGTGGAACTAGCGGCTCAGCAAATAAGAAACAATGAAAACATTTTTGCGCGTGTGAGAAACAGTATGCAGCGGAAAATAAATGCATGTTTGGAATCAAAATTTAGAACATATTCCGTATTGAAGGTAAATCGACCTTTATTTAAATATTTTTTGTTACAATTTATTTTGATATAAGGCTTTTAATAATTTTTTAAAGTAAATTTATAAAAAAATAGAATATAATAACATTTTACCTTTTTATTCTATTATGTATTTATATCGTTTATTGGGTATAAAATAGGACGTTTGGCAACATCGCAAACAAATAGGTCTACTGTCTGTGTTTATAGTCTTTACGTAACCAGGGACGTAGCAGATAGGTGAAAAGAAGGTATTTTTACAAATTGTAAAAAAGTTTGAATTAAACAAAAAAGTACTCAGTGTGTCTCTACACTGTCCCAGGAGTCACCCATTTCAATATATTAAAGTATTTCCATAACACCCTGTATATTTTTGTTATCCCTAAATTATTTTCTTCAAAATTTAAAAATAGCCACGCTTGAAAACGTAAAACTGAGTTTTTTTTTGTAGCCCTCTGTTTTCTTTACGTCACTCTTAAATTGTCAGATTAGTGGAATATATACTGTTTAGCATGTAATTAGCTCACCCTATCTTAATCTGACGCGCTCGACAATTTCTGATGGATAGATTTTTTGTTTTTTATGATCGGCCCTGTATACGGAGCTCATACTTGGTGTAGTTATTTAACCGGGTACAAGGTATCCTTCGGAACCCTCTGAGAATTCAATGTCAAAGTATAGAAGTGTGAAAAAAATTATGTTTATTTCTAACCACATTTTCTGTGGATTAAAAAAATACTGAATGGTCGTGGGTACCATCGGAAAGAACACATCTTAAACTAAAAGAATAAAACTAAAAGAACATGTTTCTTTTCATTTTTTGTCGTGAATAGCATAGATAAGTTATAAGCTACCAAAGAGGTGCACCTCTTATGCCATTCTGTTCCGAAACGACGAATTTTTTTTAAGATGAAATTAATACTAGTTTTTTTAATTGTTAAGGTACCCACATTATATTTGGAACCGATTCTCAGTACCTCGGAAAACCCACGTTTGGCTAGAATTCGTATAAAACTACAAACCAGAGACAAGAATGACGAGTAACTGGTCCTAACAATTTGTCCATTGTATTTATCTCTTTCTGGTTTAACGCAAGTTCCAATAAATATGTCTTCGTCTTTCATCATGGCAGGCTATCGTAGATGGAGCAATCATTGCTTTGCCCTGGTTGCCAAGTTGTTTACAATTTCTGCATGTAAACTTTAATGTCCTTTTTTGGCTCACATCTAATTAAGAGAAAGAAAATATACCATGAATCTTTTAACTTGACAACGTTGCCGCAGGCAGTCACACCGAAATGTTAATCGATACTTGTGTTTGATATTTTTCAATGGCCGATTTGTTTGGACAGTTTGTTTACATTTTCTGTGATTTATTGTATTTCGTGGTTTTTTACACTTAATTGGACTTTGAATATTGACTTTTATTAGTGATCACAGTGTATATATTAAATTTGTGCTTTTCAACAGATAGTTTAAGGTAATATTGACATGGTTATCTGTAAGAAAAAATCTTTATAAAAACCAAATAAATGACATTTTTATTTAGGTATGTGTAATTATTGAACTAAACCCCAATATTTTATATTAATAGGAAACAAAAACAAGTACCTAACATTAAGGGCAAAAATATCACAGCTATATAATTTGAATTTGGCGGGCAAACGATAAAGTCGACTCACGCGCCATCTGCGTTTACCTTCCTTGAAGACAGACAAGAAAGGCCCAGCAGCTATCTCTCTCTCAGATAATTTATTTACATTTAGTTGCTCGTCTCATCGTTGTCTCTGTACAAACCATATAAAACCCACATATTTCCTGAACTATGAACACAGAATTACCCAGGTTTCACGAAATAAGCTCAAAAAAATCTCTATATTTTAAGCAAAATAACATTTTTAGCAGTCAATATAGATTAAATCCATGTTAAATCTCCCAAAGTGTCTGGTGTTTTGTATTTTGTGCAATTGAACATGCTGAAATCTTTTACCTGAACCTTTTAGTCTTAACATGTCAAGTGTGTTGACACTTTACACAGTAGCTCTTTTAGGGATTAGGAATAAATTTCTTTTATTAAAAATAAAAATAGGTCTTTAAAGATTCCGGCTGTTGATTAATATTTTAAATTGTATCATTTTTTTTTCGTCACAAAATACACTTTTTTATTAATAATTTATGAAACATACAGGAAGGCTTCAAAACGTGGCAACTTTTTTTTATGATGGCTGTATGTACACATTTAGAAACTAAGTATTGCTAGGTATGTCTGAAGGTTCCAGTTTACACTTGAAATTAGAAAGAGATAGTTCTGCCCGAAATGTTGTGTGAATAAATTAATAAAGGCAATGAAAGTCCGAAATTCTTTTTCTTGTAATACCAATAAGTAGGTATTGCTGTTTTTTAAATAAAAAAATTGTATACTTTGT
Organism: Listronotus bonariensis; assembly: GCA_014170235.1. NCBI lineage: Eukaryota > Metazoa > Arthropoda > Insecta > Coleoptera > Curculionidae > Listronotus > Listronotus bonariensis. The sequence continues at coordinate 122,153 of JACEGR010000747.1, read as the reverse complement.
TAGAATTGCTCTGGATTACCGTTCTTTATCTAATCTCGACCTGCTAGTTTTCAACTCACAGAAAATCAACTTGTTTTTTTTTATCTTTGGACAATCCACAAAGGCTGAATGCCTAAATACTAACGTACCGTGGGTGTCTTAAGCAGGGTAAGAGTAAGTTTGTTAACACGGGACTTAAAAACTTGACGAACCTCTGCTGGCAGTAGGTTTCACAGTCTAGAAACTCTAGGGATAAAAGAACGAACGAAATGGGAAGTTCGGGGCCTGTCCAATTGAACCGTATAGGGATGCATACGCGCGGCACCAGGAGTTTCTCTGTTGGGAGCTGCAAGAGGAGGGACTATACTGAATAATTCGTCGGAGCAGAAGCCGTAAAAGTATCTGTAGAAGAGCGATAGATCTCCCACAGCTCGACGATGGGCAAGAGAAGGAAGTCTTTGAGTAAGTAAAGGATCATTAATAAGACGAACAGCCCTTCTTTGAATGGCATCAAGAATGCTGAGGGTTGTAGGGGATGCCATTCCCCAGATATAAGAACAATATTCCAGAGAGTGTCGAATTTGGGACACATACAAAGTGTATAAATTGGAAGGAGAAAATACTTTTTGCTCGGAAAAGAAATCCAAGCTTTTTTGAAGCCGCGGTGGCTATAGATACAATGTGTTTATGCCAGTTAAGGTTATTCTCAAATGTGACGCCCACAAGGTTAAATGTGTCCCCGCTCTGCAAAACCTGGCCACTCATAAGCAAAGGATGAGTGTTTGATGATTTTTTTCGCGACAAGGAACATGACTGTGTTTTGGATGCATTAAATTGAACGAGATTTTCGGCGCCCCAATCCAATATTAAATTAAGATCCTGCGAAAGAGACATCTGCATCGCCCTGCGTTTGCTTTCCAAGTCGGGTTGAGAGATTGGTTTGAGAACATGAAAAGTGGAGTGAAGAGTACTATCGTCAGCATAACTATGAATGGGATTTGTTGTGGAAGAAAGAAGATCGTTGATGTGAAGAAGAAACAAAGTTGGTGCTAGTATTGAACCCTGAGGCACTCCAGCATTAATTTCGTGAAAGCTTGAAGAGTGGCCATCAACAATGACTGATATACGTCGATTAGAAAGATAACTGGAGAGCCAAGAGCATAGTTTGGTTGGAAGACCGTAGGAGGGAAGTTTATTAAGAAGTGCGTCATGCCAGACTTGGTCGAAAGCTTTAGATATATCAAGAGCAACGATCTGGGACTCACCTAGAAACTCAAGACTGAACGCATCGAGCTGGTACAAAATGTATGATGGGGCAGTTATGGTAATATCGAGGGAGGTAAAATTACTGGTAATTTAGAAATCGGTAATATTACGGTAACATCAAAAAATTAAAAAAAAAGGATTTTTAAGTAATTTCTAAGTCTAAGTCTAAAGTCTTTTTTACTGTAAAAACATTACGAAATCATTCCTAATCTGGTCATCTGATTCTTCTTTCTCTTTTGTTAGTTAAGTCAAGTCTATTTTTGTTCGGAGTACGGTTGCTAATGAGCGTCACGGCCATACCGCGGACGGAGGGCACGGGGTGCCGGTGTTTGTATTTTGCCTCGGCTTTTAAGTGCGCATGTTCGTCCACCCTCGATTTGTTTACTGCGCGAGGTCGTAAAAATCCGAAAAATGCTTCTTGCCACTGCGGATCTAAATGTAGGTTTTCAAAACCGATATCTTTTTTTTATTTCTACCTCAGTAGCTATTACTATTATTAAATAATCTTCTTTATTAAGTAAATTATAATTATGTGCTATATAAGTTGGTTTTTCGGCCCTCTCCATGGTAATTCTTTTTGCCCATGAATAAATCTAAAGAACTAAAGGTTCTTTCACTTGCGGCTGTTGACGATGGTAAATTTAAAAAGCTTACAGCCAATCTACAATCTATAATCCTTATAGCTTTGTTCGCGGGTCTAATAATGACCCGATTCTGAACCAGAACCGAACTGGTTTAGAATTGTTTTAAAGCGCATGTCTAGTTATTTATTTAGTTAGGAATTTTTATTTACCGCGAACGATTTTCTATACAGCTGAGGATGTATTCTAACCTAGCCTTTTGGTTAGGATTTTTATGATTAAATTGGATACTACATAAAAAAAATTAAATTCTAACAAAAAGGTAAATTGTTATACTGTCGAAAGCCACTCGAGGTCTCTCGGCAGAAGACGAGGGATTCCCTGCCTCCTCTCGTTTTTAACATAAGTATGTGTATTTAACTAAAGATAAAAGTCAAACAACAGGAAATGGTAAAATCTTGTAATATTGTCTATTATTTTTTAATTAAATATTTATTTATTTTATTGCATACATACATTCATACGGAATACAATTAAAAATCCTTTGTTTATATACGCTCAGAATCACAAAAATATAAAAAAATATTCAATAGGTATATTAAGCCGCATAAAAAGTGGCAGAAATAAGTAAACTGTAATACAACGGTTTATTTCTGTACCACCCCAAATCCCAGGACTGCTAATCAGGTTACGAACCGGTAACGAACTGATTCCATTGTAACCCGCGAACACAGAACTGTTACTAAAAATTCAGGATTTTACTAACCGCGAACGCTGTTTTTTTCACTGCGCAGGCGAATAGTCCCAGAACCAGTTCAGAATCGAGCCCGCGAACAAAGCTAATATTTTGTCATAAGTAACCTGTGGCTTTTCACACAACAAATTGCACATGTAATTCGAATCATCACAATTCTAAAAAAATAAAGCATGTAAACTATTATCAGCAGAAATTACAATTTTTATTTGACGCTTAACATTGTAATTTTATATTTTTTCAAGCGCCAGGCGCAACAAAAATTTATATTAAAAACCTAAATTCAGCGTTTCCCACGCTCCACAAAAAATGTTTTGCTTTAGTTAATGTTAAAACAGCATTTTACAAATACATTATTTATTTTATACAGGAAATGTAAAGTTTATTGTAAAAAATGACTTTTTACCATTTTTTTTGCAAAATACCGGGTACCTTTGAAACAAACTCAGGTCGAATACGAACTTTAAACACCGCATCCGAAAAAGTATTCGAATATTGTGGATTCGAATATTGCTGTATTAAAATACCAAGTTTGAGTATTCATGAATAATTTTGAAGATCAAGAAAAAATGGTCTTCTGTTTGTTTTGATCTCTTTTTGCGACAAGGAACATAATTGTGTTTTGGATGCATTAAAATGGACGAGGTTTTTGGCGTCCCAATCCAATATCAAATTAAGATCCTGCGAAAGAGATATATCTGCCTAGTTTTGCGTTTGTTTTTCAAATCAGGTTTAGTTATTGGTTTAGGGACCTGAAAACTGGAGTGAAGGGTACTATCGTCGGCGAAACTACGAATGGAATTAGTTGTGGACGAGAGAAGATCGTTGATGTAAAGAAGAAACAATGTTGTGCCAGAACTGAGCCCTGAGGCACTCCAGCATTTACTTGGTAAAAGCTTGAAGAATGGCCGTCCACAATAACTGATATACGTCGATCAGATAGATAACTAGAGAGCCAAGTACAGAGTTTAGTTGAAAGACCCTAGGAGGGAAGTTAGAATCATTCCAATTCTGGCATTGACATTCCGGTATTCGAATACAACTTTAGAGTATTTAAATACTTAAAAACTTGATATTGATATTCCCGTATTCGAATACTTGAAATCCCGCTATTCGAATACAGTATTCAAATACAGTATTTGAATACTGCGATTCGAAATTGATACTCACAATTCAGATTTCCAAATACTGACCAAAAAAGTAAGTCAAATACCGAATACCAAAGACACTACTCGAATACCAGCCAAATGTATTCTGAATGGGATTTTCAATACCGCGCATATTCGAATACTACCCAAGTCTGCCTCGAATTTTTTTCCTGTTGCCATTTTTAATTTTTTTATTAATAATAACGAAAACTTAATTTTTCATCTAGAGTGCGTGATCAACATATCTTTGTGACATCTCACGAAGGCGTATGCCTAAATAAATTAATCGACATAGGTACCAGTAGTGAAAGTGACGGTTATGCGCGATACCAGTAGCAGCCGCTAGCTTGACAGTCACAATTTATGCATGTTCAGAAGTTCATCGCTGTTGTTGATGTTTACAAGTGTTTCTTATTCATATGCTAGGAAAGTCTGGGAGTTTCGAGCTCGATTATCCAGATTTTCCAAGGACAAAGCCGGGAAAGCTTATAAGCAATAGCTTATATGACCGGAACAGGAGAACTGGCGAATTGACTTAGTATCAGAGCCATAAAGCAAAGAGATAGATAGATTAGGTAGTAAACTAACTTCCGTGGTGGCAAAATCTGCATGTTTTAGTGCCTGGACAACGTTGACGAAATAGGAAAATAGCGGAAACAAGCGTTTTTCAAAATTGTTCTGCCGTGGCCCTGTAATTTTCACCCCGCCCCTTCCTGACCCACCAATACTTGTAAACCCAAGCTGGTTATGTAAAATTATACAAATTTATTAAAGCAAAAAGGTTTTATAAATACATACTTTGGTATCGCCTTTTGACTTACTAAATTTTAGTGGAAAAGGTGGGAATGTAGCGACCCGGTATTTTATTTTGATAGCCCGGTACCGGGTCGCGACTAGGCAAATGGGAAACGCTGGGTTAGACATCTAATAACCCGGCACCCATAATAGTCTGGTATTTAGGCATAATCCTTCGTGGACGTTAAACCATTTTAATGGATGGTTCCACACTGAATTTTACTTTAAAAATTAAACCAGAAATATATCACTTTAAGAATTATTATTTAATTCCATACGAGTTTCTAGGTGAGTCCCAGATCGTTGCTCTTGATTTATCCAAAGCTTTTGACCAGGTCTGGCATGCCGCACTTCTTAATATACTTCCCTCCTATGGTCCTTCAACTAAACTCTGTACTTGGCTCTCTAGGTATCTATCTAATCGACGTATACCAGTTATTGTGGACGGCCATTCTTCAAGCTTTCACCAAGTAAATGCTCCATCACTAAACCTGATTTGGAAAACAAACGCAGAGCGATGCAGATATCTCTTTCGCAGGATCTAAATTTAATATTGGATTGGGGCGCCAAAAATCTCGTCCATTTTGATTTATATAAAACACAATCATATTTCTTGTCGCGAAAAGAGTCATCAAATACTCATCCTCTACTTATAAGCGGCCAAGTTTTACAGAGCAAAGACACCTTGAATCTTGTGGGCGTCATATTTGAAAGTAACCTTAACTGGCATAAACACATTGTATCTATAGCCACGGCAGCTTCAAAAAAGCTTGGATTTCTCTTTCGAGCCAAAAAGTATTTTTCCGCTTCTAATTTATACACTTTATATGTGTCCCAAATCTCCCTTGGAATATTGTTCTCATATCTGGGGCATGGCATCCCCCACAACCCTAAGCATTCTTGATTCTATTCAAAGAAGAGCTATTCGTCTCATTAATGATCCTTCACTTACAGAAAGGCTTCCCTCTCTTGCCCATCGTTGGGCTGTGGGGGATTTATCGCTTTGTTATAGGTACTTTCATGGCTTCCGCTCTGAAGAATTGTCCAGTATAGTTCCTCCACTCACGGTTCCCAACAGAGAAACTCGTGGTTCCGCGCGTATGCATTACTATACGGTCCAACTGGACAGGCCCCAAACTTCCCACTTTGTTCGTTTTTTTATCCCTAGAGTTTCTAGAATGTGGAACCTGCTGCCCGCGGAGGTCTTTCCTTACCCCCAAATCTTCAAGTATTTAAGTTCCGTGTCAGCAAACTCCCTCTTACCTCGCTTAAGACACCTACGGTACGTTAGTATTTCGTGGTTCGTCTAAAGATAAAAAAACGCGTATTTTCAGACATCCTGAATAATTATTTCGCATAGACTTCATTATTAGACTTAAAACTTAACAGCTACCAAAACAGCAGAACATAAATTTTTGGGTATTTGCTGTTTTTCACCCGCCCATAATATTTTAATTGTCCTTTTCCACCGAAAATACCTGATATGGAGCCATCAGAATTTTTATCTTAACACATATCAGTTCGAATTTACCGCATATTTGGCAATTTTTTGGTCGATCTATTCATTTTAGAACCATAGACGTAGAGATAAATTTCTACTTTTTTAAAACATTTTATTACTTAAAAAATTATATTATTAGTTAATTAATTTAAGCAGCCGTGTTCACAATATCTGGATTTAAAAAAACAATTCTTATATGGATAGGTCTAAACTATACAAGGTGTTTCAGAATTACATGCTTATCTTTTCGATATGTGTATATATGCAAAGTTTAATAAAAGGCTTTTTTACCACTCTGTATCTCAAAAGCTAAGACATTTATATTTAGGTTTATTTAAACTTCTCTTCTTAAATTCACCTAAGGATTCACACTCTAAAAGAATAGTATACAATTCTGAACACCATGCATAGCTTAGACCGGGTCATACTAAAACCCAAAAATACACTTATGATACCCTGTATCTCCGAAATCTTAAGGTAAGTTGGATTAGATAGTCACATTTAGCCTCAGGAACTTTTTTCGCACCTTTTAGAGACTCCCTGTATATATCAGATGCTATCGGCCTAAAGAGGAACACTTTGGTAAAGAAAATGGTTATTTTTTTAACACGCTTTTATTAGCTTGGGTTGTATGTATGAATGTATGTACGTAACGGAATCTTTAAGCTTAATTTTCATTTCGATTTCTTTGAAACTTTGCACACGTATCTAGGACCCATGACAATGCAATAATCTGCAAACAGTATCCCGTTATCCTGATTAGGATCGTAAGGATAAATAAATTCCTTTATGGATTTTCTGTAGGAGAGTAACAGAGAAAGAGCTAGTACGCGATCTGCGCATGCGTGCAGTTTCGGACGTACTCTCAGCATAAGGCTGACAGAAACTTGTTCGGAGTAGTTGCGTTCTGAAACCCCATGCAACAGTGAAGCTTTAAATGAAATGATTAGATTACGAAATAGTTCGTAAAACATTTCAATATCACATGTCCGCAGAAAACTAATTGATATATCGAACTAAAAATGAAAAATAAATAATTGTTTAAAAAACACACTTTTATATGCAACCGAAATAAAATTAGAAAATAATTTTCATTACAAAGAGTTTGTATTATAGTAATAAAAGGTAAAATAATGAATCATAATTATATACTCAAAATAGAATTATAATAAAATTTAAGATAATAACAGAATAATTCACTTCAGAATAAAAGCGTAGGGTGCTTAATATATTAAATGTTATAATTATTTCATTTGTAAATATCTATGAGGGAAAAGTTATGAAAAATAGTAAAATGCACCCCACGCTTTTACTCTGAAGTGAATTATTCTGTTATTATCTTAAATTTTATTATAATTCTATTTTGAGGTATATAATTATGATTCATTGTTTGACCTTTTATTACTGTAATACAAACTCATTGTAATGAAAAATATTTTTTAATTTTTAGTTCGGTTGCATATAAAAGCGTGTTTTTTAGTTTTTTTAAACTATTATTTATTGTAAATTTATATTTTAAGCTACATTTAAAAATATTTTCTCTAGGGTACACAAAAGTATATATAGGTTTGTATATTTAACCAAGCTACCAACTTGAAACAAATTAACAATTTTTTACGTCACTGGAGTTTAACACCAGTAGCTGTCAAGTGACGTGTATTAAAGGCCCTTAAACCCTTAACAATGCGATTTGCCACGCCCATCATGACAGATTTGTACAATTCGGCTTTGATCCGGTCTATCTGTTAATAGACTACCTATCTCGTTTTATCTTGTGGGTCAGAAAATACAGGATAGGACTAAAATAGGTTTAATAAAGCATAGTAACAAAATAAGTTAAAAATAGAATATTGTATAACGTGTAAGAAAAGTGATATATTTCTGGACGATGATAAAGTTTGCAAGACGAAGCTTTAGCCGTGTCCAGCAAACCATAAAATATTAATATATATATATATATATATATATATATATATATATATATATATATATATATATATATATATATATATATATATATATATTAAAAATATTTTACTCCTTCAAAGACAGTTAAAAGAAAACATCCTGCTTTTCTATGCTATTCATCACGACTCTCCCCAGACCGGATTCGCCTGCCTTACAGGAACTCCTCAGTGAGGCTGTATCGAGTCGTGGTGAATAGCAATAGAAACCAGCGTCAACTTATTAGACAAGTTTCGTTGTCCAGCGGTAGGATATTAAATCCAGCCGTTGATGCCCTACTGAAATCTCATTCAGTAGATACGAGCATCAATTGTAGAGGGGTGGCTATGTATGTTAAAGCAAAGAGGAATTCTCTACTGTCTTGGTGTATAATAAAATATTTTACTCCCTTCAAAGACAGTTACAAGAAAACATCCTGCTTTCTATGCTATCCACCACGACTCTCTCCCCAGACCGGTTTCGCCTGCCTTACAGGAACTCCTCAGTGAGGCTGTATCGAGTGGGAGTGGATAGCATAGAAAAGCAGGATGTTTTCTCTTTAACTGTCTTTGAAGGGAGTAAAATATTTTTATTATACACCAAGACAGTAGGGAATTTTTTCCTTTTGCTTTAACATACATAGCCACCCCTCTACAATTGATGCTCGTATTTACTGAATGCGATTTCAGTAGGGCATCAACGGCAGGATTTAATATCCTACCGCTGGACAACGAAACTTGTCTAATAAGTTGACGCTGGTTTTCTGTGCTATTCACCACGACTCGATACAGCCTCACTGAGGAGTTCCTGTAAGGCAGGCGAAACCGGTCTGGGAGAGAGTCGTGGTGGATAGCATAGAAAAGCAGGATGTTTTCTTTTAACTGTCTTTGAAGGGAGTAAAATATTTTTATTATACACCAAGACAGTAGGGAATTTTTCCTTTTGCTTTAACATATATATATATATATATATATATATATATATATATATATATATATATATATATATATATATATATACATAAATAAATTTTTTTCTTTGGACAATCCACGAAGGCTGAAGGCCTAAAAACTAACGTACCGTGGTTGTCTTAAGCAAGGTAAGAAAAAGTTTGTTAACACGGGACTTAAAAACTTGAAGATTTGGGGGGAAGGAAAAGACCTCCGCTTCATGTTGTTTTAAGGGCTTGGCGAATAATTTTTTTCTTCTTTGGACAATCCACGAAGGCTGAAAGCCTAAATACTAACGTACCGTGGGTGTCTTAAGCAAGGTACGAGGGAGTTTGTTAACACGGGACTTCTTGAAGATTTACTTAGGTTCAACATTCTAGAAACTCTAGGGATAAAAGAACGAACGAAGTGAGAAGTTCGAGGCCTGTCCAGTTGGACCGTATAGAAATGCATACGCGCGGCACCACGAGTCTCTCTGCTGGGAGTTGCAAGTGGAGGGGCTATACTGGATAACTCGTCGGAGCAGAAGCCGTAAAAGTATCTATAAAAGAGCGATAGATCTCCTACAACTCCACGATGGGTAAGAGAAGGAAGTCTTTCAATAAGTAGAGGATCATTAATAAGAGGAACAGCTCTTCTCTGAATGGCATCAAGAATGCTGAGGGTTGTGGAGGACGCCATTCCCCAGACATGAGAACAATATTTCAAAGAGGGTCGAATTTGGGACACATACAAAGTGTATAAATTGGAAGGGGAATATGGGAAAGGGAATATGCTCTACCTACGAGCTGCATATACTATTTTTTTACTATTAAAATAATTCTTTATCTTTAATCTTGATATAATAAGTAACTATTGTATCTCATTGTCTTGTATTGTTGATTAACTTTGACAAACGTCATAGGTAAATATTAAAAGCATAGAAAAAGTAGCGTTCGGAAATAGTATTGACCTATCATGAAAGTTATACTTTTCCGCACGCGAACTGCCGATGAGAGCAGTTAAGTGCGGGAAAGTTACTTTCCGTACGATTTAGGATCAATATTTTTCCACAAGCATAAAAAAGACAATTTATACCTTCTTTAAAGTTTATTTTAATTTAAACAAAACTATTTATTATTAATATAAATGTTAAAAATACAATTTGTAGCTTTTTGTAGACTAATGCCGAATCCAGGTGTTGCTGTGAAGTTGAAGGATTACTGTCTTTACTGAATGGTGGAGCAAGAGTCATCTGGTTAATGTTTGATGGGCCTGCATTCTGCTCTAGTGTTTTTTTTTATTTTTTTTGAAAAAAAATGCGTGCGGGAAAGAGGCAGTTTCTAAATTAGAATGCGTGCGAGAAAGTGATATTTTAGGCATACTTGTAGAAAAAAAATAGTTCCGGTTATGGCCGGAAAAGTACTAGTCGAGTAACGCCTTCTACCTACAGGAATAATACATTTTGGAGGTGTGGAAACGTATTGAAAATATGTAGATTTCCATCCGATTAGATAAAAAATGTACCGTATCAGCCTCGGTATCAGCTAAATACCATAACACAATGTGAGGAAAAGAGACCGTCTAACGTGAATACCGGCATGTACATTTCGGATTGGATGATTGATGAATCATTTGTATCATGGCTTCTGCTCTGAAGAATTGTCCAGTATAGTTCCTTCACTCACGGTTCCCAACAGAGAAACTCGTGGTTCCGCGCGTATGCATCCCTATACGGTCCAACTGGACAGGCCCCGAACTTCTCACTTTGTTCGTTCTTTTATACCTAGAGTTTCTAGATTGTGGAACCTGCTGCCGGCGGAGGTCTTTCCGTCCCCCCAAATCTTCAAGTTTTTAAGTCCCGTGTGAACAAACTCCCTCTTACCTCGCTTAAGACACCACCGTACGTTAGTATTTAGGCTTTAAGCCTTCGTGGTTTGTCCAAAGATAAAAAAAATGGTACATCCTTTGTTGTTGCTTTACTGGCTGATATACCTTTACCTATTGCTTATACAAATGTATTGTTAGAAGTGTGTACCATACTGGAGGGGTTACGGGTAAAAATAACTCTTTTTCGTCGAGAAAATTTAGATAAATTCACAAAAAACATACAAATATGGAAGATTCACTTCTATAATTTGATTTTTTTTTCTAGTGGTGGGTGAAGGCCAGGAAATCAACTCTTTTTTTTTTTGCAAATGTCAAAAAAAAAAATTGAAAGTTTAGCCCTTGGAAAAAAGTTGTCTCTCAAAGTCGAGGGAGCTAATTTCTTCCAAGAATATGACTTCTTTCGTCTGCTTTTAAGGCATTACTATTTGGTATGATTTTATTTATCATAAGACTTACAAAGTTTTAATATTGATTTAAACCGGATTATTCAAATCCAACCCTGAACACTATTCACCCAGATGCTCTTTATTCCCTGTTCGACGTAATCCCGTAACACGACCCAAGCATTGTTACAAACCCTGTAATGTCGCAAATAATCTTTTTGTTGTGCGTTCGTGTATTTGTAGCTGTTAGGCTTTTACAGGCGTTTAATAAAATACCCCACTTGAAATCTGGTGTGAATTGAAATTAATTTTCTGTGTTTTGGACAGGAATTTAATTTGTTTTTTTATCCAATAATTGGGCATTTTAAAGCTTCGTTTACAGTTTTTACAATTTTTCTTGTCGCTATTTTTCTATCAGTGCACGCAAACTTTTTGGATTTTAAAACATTACTGCAATTTTTATTTTTCAAATCCAACACTTTTTTCACATAATAGACTAAGTGTACATCGAAAAAATCGAATCTGATTGGACTGATCGCATTGAACCTATTACTGTGCCCTTCGTCCTAGAATTTATCGTATGCAGATAATCCAGTTCTAAAGTCTTTTAAATTTGACAAAGAAAAGTATATACAATGACCAAGAGAGCAGCAAGCAAATAAAAATAAACAACTAACCTTACTTTCGTGATACTTTTTTTAATTAATTTTATTTAATTCCAGAAAATAAAGACAAAATAATAATGCAAACCACTAAAGAAACACTATCACAATATTTTTCCATCACTATTTTGTTTCTACACTTATCAGTTGTTTTACTTAACTATCCCATATAACATTTTTTGCCGGCGTTGTAAATTTAATTTACTGGCATTGCCAACACTCTTTAATGGCAAGGCATTGGCAAAAAGTATCAAAAAGACGCGAAAGTGGACAATTGGCCGATAGTAGGCCACGTGTTGCAGATAATGTGATGGCATCCGTCATTAATAATTTATGATAAAAAAATGCGTTTAGGATGATGGCATCCATCATTAATAAGTTATTGGCAAAAAAAATGCGTTTAGGATAATGGCATTTATCATTAAATAAGTTTTGCAAGTTTTATAAGTTAAATAACATATTTAGAATTTTGCAATCGAAAAAAATGAGAAAAAAAAGGCAGGAAAACAAGAAAAAAAAGATAGTAAATCAAAAGAAAACACTTTAAAATAGTAATCTTTTATTTTAACTTACACTCAATTTTCAGATCCAAAACATGGGGAGAAATATTTTAAAGGGGTTAAATGTCCAAAAAAACTAATAAATATATATAATTTTTTTATTAACACGTCTTTAAAACTTTTAATAAGGCAACCCCCTGATTTCATATAATTTTTGTGGGTAACTACAAATTTAAAAGGTTTTAAACAAAATGTTTACAGCTTACAGTCTACTTGAAAAATCCGCCTTCTTGACTAACCATCACACAACACACACTAATTAGGTAATGAATACACTTAATTATGTCTACTAAAAACTCTTTTCTATAAAAAGAAATTTAAAAAGCTAGAAAACCACGTAGAAAACAATTGCACAAAGCGGCCAAACAAAAGCAAGGTTGCCTCATCTGTCAAATTGTCAAATCTTGTATTTCGGCTAAGCGGAAAATTTGAATTTATCACCTTCCGTCGAAATCGTCGAAATTAACCCAGCTAATTTTACCATCATTTTATTTTTATTCTCTCAAAAGTACATAATAAACATTTTGTTTGACTTAATTTTTATTTGCATGATTTATATCAATAAAATGTTAGGAAAGCACTATTTCCTTTAAATTATGTAAATACACATAAAATAATGTTGTTTAGCCCGCCATTATAAATAAAACAAATCAAAAAGGTTTCTCGAATGTTAGTTAAATACCAATGTTACGTATAATAATATGGTTTGAAAAGTATGAATATGCGTTGAAGATTTGCCTTCAAAAATCCATTATTTATTTGCCTGCAACAAAAAGGCATGCTTTATTTAATCAGGATTGGTATGCCGCCCTTTTTGTATGCTTGCCGGCAATTCGCCTGCATGTAAAATTTATTGGCAATTGAGTGTTTATTTAGGGTTAACTTTTTAATGCGTATTAGATGTTGGCATAATATTGCCACCAATTGTCAATGCTTTACCATCAATGCCAATATGAAAAATGTATATTGCCGACAAATAGTGTTTGCTGGGCCTGTATAGTGAGTAACAAAGGAATATAAATATTTTTTACCATAATTATCTATAACATGCTCAAATGACTTTAAATTTTAAAGGAATGTCAACTATGAAACCTGAAAAATGTCTTTCATTTTTAAGACTCGTTAAACGAATGACATTTGGGCCAATATGGACCCAATAAGGGTCAAATCGGGTTCATATGACGGCGTGTTCACATTAACCTCTATTTTTTAAAGGCAATAAATTACAAATATTTACGGCCATCCAATTAAAGAAACTGATGTATTTGGACTGAGATTAAGTGAGGCGAGAAAAGCATTTATTTTTTAATTTTTATGTCTTTTTTTACATTATTAAAATTTTTGGCGATTCTTACAACTGTGTTTTTTGATTTATGTGTTTGTTTTGTGTGAGAATTTTTTAAAGATTTTTTTTTGGTTGGATAGTTGTGCCTTGGGTTATAGGATGTTAAATACAGGGTGGCCCACCATATTCGACACGGTCTGTAGCTGGATAACCATGGGGTTTAAAAAAAAAAAAATACTGAAACATATACAGGTCGGATGAGGCCACAGTATAAAATTAGTTTACTCTATACAGGATGTCTCAAAAGAGTGTGACCTATCAAAGTTATATTTTTTTAAATAGAACACCCTATATTTTATGACGGTTTTAGATTCTACATAAAAAAATAATTTAAGTTTGTTTATAGTACCAAGTGTCTAATTTTATTCGTTTTTGTGATATTTGATTTTTTTAAATGCAGGAGTGCAATTAAATTAATTTTATTTTAACAATATAAACTCCCTAAACTTTAAAATTTGTTACAAGATTAGGAAAAGTCTGCCTTATCATACGTAGGTCATATCGAGATCATAGATTATACAGGGTGATCAAAAAATAATTTCAATTTTTTGAAAGTCAAATAGCAATATCTTTCTTATTTTAAACGAGACACCCTGTATTTTTTTACACCACATGATGACAAACCAAATGCTCTTTCAAATGGTGTACAGGTTGCCTATACCTATCTTTTATACTTTTTAAGTAAATTCCGTTTTAACATATTTTTATTCCAAATGTCTATTTAAATGTAAGTAGGCTGTGATATAGTTATGCCTATTTACTAAGCCGTTATTGCAAAATGTAAATTTGTTGGAAAAAAGCACAAAATTAAAAGATTTTGTATTATCTGCCACTATCTTTAAAATTCACAGAAAAAAAAATCATTAGTTGCTTATAACGCTACTTCCAATAACACTTATTTCAGCTGAATGTGGTAATGATAAAGCTTGTGTTTTTAAACAATCCTAATAACGCCTCTGGTCAGTTATGACGACATTCTGTGACCTATAACTCGTTTCTTCCATTATCCATAATCACTGTATCAATTTTTTTAAAGCAACTATTAAGGTTATCAGATGGTTTCTCCTGGAATATTTTTCAGGATTAACTCTAGACTAAAGTAAACCATTTTTTCACATCCTACCAGTATTATATCATCTTGTTTTTGTAGAAGAAGGGTTTTTATTTAAAATCAATGATTTTTTTAAACTGATTAAAACACTAGTATTTAATAAATGGTCGTTGTTATTTTCAGAAGAAAAATATCAATGGCTGCTACGTCACAGCCAACTTTAATTTAAATAAACATTTGGACTGAAAATTTGTAAAAACAGATTTTACTAAAAAAACACAAAAGATAGGTATAGTCAACCTATACACCATTTGAAAGAGTATTTTATTTGTCATCATGTGACGTAAAAAAATACAGGGTGTTCCATTTAAAATAAGAGAGATATGGCTATTTGATTTTCTGAAAAATTGAAATTATTTTTTGCTCACCCTGTACAATATTTGATCTTGATTTGATCTACGTATAATATGGCAGACTTTTTCTAATCTTGTTACACATTTTAAAGTTTAAAGAGTTAAAAGTGTTAAAGTAAAATCAATTTAATTTTACCTCTGCATTTTTTAAAAAATCAAATATTACAAAAACGATTAAAATTAGACACAGTACTATAAACTAACTTGAGTTATTTTTTAAAGTAGAATCTAAAACCGTCATAAAATATAGGGTGTTCCATTTAAAAATATATAACTTTGATACGTCACACATTTTGAGACATCCTGTATAGAGTAAAATGATTTTTTTTTAATTGACCGGAAAATTTAATTTTCCACTCAATTTTTAAGCGGAAAATGCTATTTTACAGGACTAATTTACTTTCCGGTCCCTAGTTTACTTTCCGGTCTCTCATTTACTTTCCAGTCCCTGATATCAAAAATCCTGTTAGCCGTGACAAAAATTGTCAGAGTTTAATTGTTACTATTTGACAGTTCAAGATATTGTAAAGTAAAGAAAGCATCATTTTGCCAAAATGGAGTCAGACATGAAAAATCCAGATGAAATAATTGAAGCAGCCTTGCCTTATTGTCGTTTAAATATAACACTAAAAATTTACACAGTTTTTTTCCGGTCAATTAAAAAAAAAAATTATGTACGATACTCGACCGGAAATAATTTTTACGGGTCTCCTCAAAAGTACAGGACTCGCCTACGGCTCGCCCTGTAAATGTTTTTCGTCGACCCGTAAAATACCATTTTCCGGTCTAGTAACGTAAATAGCTATTATACAGTGGCCTTATCCGACCTGTATATGTTCCAGTATTTACTTTTTTAAAAAACCCCATGGTTATCCAGCTACAGACCGTGTCGAATATGGTGGGCCACCCTGTAGATATTGTGCAATGTGCATAGGACATAGCAGAGGAAGAATGACTTCCTTCCTAATATCAAATTGCACACACACCTATTTGCAGTAGTTTTAAAGTTGTAAGGTGTAGGGTGACTTTTTTAATGATACGAGTAATATACAGTGTGTTCAAAAAGTATGAAATGCTCAAATAGTTCAGAGGGTTTTGAACCAAATTGGGTGAAATTCTGTACTCCGGGGAAAACATACTCTGAATTTAGTGTTGATATCGGCGATATTGCTAGATTTTTAGGTTCGCAAAATTCAATTCCAAGTTTTTAAACTTAAATAAGATATCTAGTTTTTTATTTTACTATTGGATTCCAGCTGTTAGATGTACCTGATGTGGTATTTTTTTAAATCGCTTTTAAAGATCCTTATTATTAGATTTATACTGTTTCGTCCCCACCCAGCACCCCTGTTCACTCCACCGTCCCGAAAATATGTTTTTATTAATAATAAATTATAGAAATGGATTTTGGAAAACGCGCACACAGATTTGTGTCATAATCGACCTATAGAAACGCCCTGAAAAATAATTTTTCAAAAATCTCTTATAATAGCGAAAACCGCTATATCGAACTATTACCGAAAATAGTTATTTTTAATGGGACACCCTGTATATTATATTACTATTAAAAAAATCTTAAAAATAGCTTTAAATAATACCACATAGGTACATCTACTATATCTAATATCTATAGTATCAAAGACAATTATAGTATAATTGTCTTTGATACTATACAAATTTCTAGCCTTAAAGGCCCAACGTTACTCGAAGGGTTCACTAGCTCTCCTACTATACTGCTTAAAGAACCTTCAAATATATCTATCTCTATATGCACAAAATACAGTATATTTAAGAACATATTACAAAAAATACATAGAGCTAGCCATATAGGTTTAATAAAGTCAGTGGCGTAGCGTGCTTTGAAGGGACCCGTATCACATGAGTTGGAAGGCCCAAATTTTTTTTTTTTTAACACAATAAAAGGAAAGGTCCTCACTTTTCAAAGAACATTGATTTCTTAAATTAGCATTGTTTTTTTCGATCCTATCAAAATTTTTGTAAGACCAAAAAAGATCCCACTTTCCCAATTTAGCCGACAGTTTTACACTTTTCCAGTACCTAACTTTTTTGCTTCCACACTTTTGGGAGCCCCTGTAGCTCTTGGACCCCGTATCATTGATACGGCGGTAGCTACGCCCCTGAATAAAGTTTTTTTTAAATATCCTGACCATATTGAAAACTACACATTGGCTGTTTTTGAAAAAAAAACCTTCAATTGTAAAACTGAGCCTTAGTGTAGGATTTTGCCTTTTAAATTTTGCTAAAACTGGGTAATATTTTGTATTTTATCTAGGAATTAGATTTATACCAGATGTAAAGAAATGGAGAAATCCATTAACTCGCAAACTCTTAGGTATTTAGAAAAACATAAAATTTTACATGACAGGTAATACGCTTTCATCACAAGAAATCTACAGCAGATCTTCTTTCCTTCGTTTCACACAACTGGAACAAGTCTCTTGAGTTTTTAGGTGAGTCCCAGTCTGGCATGACGCACTTCTTAATAAACTTCCATCCTACGGTCTTCCAACTAAACTCTGCTCTTGGCTCTCCAGTTATCTTTCTAATCGACGTACATCAGTCATTGTTGATGGCCACTCTTCAAGCTTTCACGAAATTAATGCTGGAGTGCCTCAGGGTTCAGTACTAGCACCAACTTTGTTTCTTCTTCACATCAACGACCTTCTTTCTTCCACAACCAATCACATCCATAGTTATGCTGACGATAGTACCCTTCACTCCACTTTTCAGGTTCCCAAGCAAATCTCTCAGCCCGACTTGGAAGGCAAACGCAGGGCGATGCAGATATCTCTTTCACAGGACCTCAATTTGATATTGGATTGGGGCGCCAAAAATCTCGTTCAATTTAATGCATCCAAAACACAATCATGTTCACAACACTCACCCTTTGCTTATGAGTAGCCAGGTTTTGCAGAGCGGGGACACGTTTAACCTTGTGGGCGTCACATTTGAAAATAACCTTAACTGGCATAAACAAATTGTATCTATAGCCACCGCGGCGTCAAAAAAGCTTGGATTTCTTTTCCGAGCCAACAAGTATTTTTCCCCTTCCAATTTATACACTTTGTATGTGTCCCAAATTCGACCCTCTCTGGAATATTGTTCTCATGTCTGGGGAATGGCATCCCCACAAACTCAGCATTCTTGATGTCATTCAAAGAAGGGCTATTCGTCTTATTAATGATCCTTTACTTACTCAAAGACTTCCTTCTCTTGCCCATCGTCGAGCTGTGGGAGATCTATCGCTCTTCTATAGATACTTTTACGGCTTCTGCTCCGACGAATTATCCAGTATAGTCCCTCCTCTTGCAGCTCCCAACAGAGAAACTCGTTGTGCCGCACGTATGTATCCCTATACGGTCCAATTGGACAGGCCCCGAACTTCCCATTTCATTCGTTGTTTTATCCCTAGAGTTTTTAGACTGTGGAACCTACTGCCAGCGGAGGTCTTTCCTTCCCTCCCAAATCTTCAAGTTTTTAAGTCCCGTGTTAACAAACTTCCTCTTACCCTGCTTAAGACACCCACGGTACATTAGTATTTAGGCTTTCAGCCTTCGTGGATTGTCCAAAGATAAAAACGCCAGAACTGTCAAGCCACCAGTTTAAATGATAAAAAGTGTTTTATTCACGACAAAAACTTGCCTGATGGATGCTGCTATATATATATTCTTAATAACTAATCAAAAATTATTAAATGAAAATTTTAGAATATAAGGATATAATAATACCAAATTTGCTGTTAAATCCATGTCTGCCACACACAGCTAGGCCTGCACAGATTACCTTTGCAGCATGTGATGAATGTGACAATACGAATTCCTTGCTCCGGTCGCCTGCATAGGTTAATAAACTGCACATGTCTGTCCCATACACGCAGGTTAACCTGGCCAGGTATACTTGCACAGGAATACCTGTGCAGGTTACCAGAGTGTGTGTGTCTGTGTATGGTGGGCATTAGACCTCTAATAAAATGTAAAATAAAACGGGTTTTTCATAAACACTTTTTTATTTTCTCAATTACATACATATATAATAAACGATATGTTTCCTTATATATAAGAATCAAACATTTTGTATTTTGTTAATGTACAGACATCGAACTATCTTAATAATATATCGCTATTATAATACTTTATATTAATAATTATAAACGTTGTATTTCATTTTATAATTTAATTTTTTATGGAAGACAGACCATGGCATATTTCAAAAATTTTTATGAAAATTAATAATTGACTAAAATTGACATTAAATACATATTGTTTTTATTTAAAATCTATTAATAAACTTAAATAAGAAGCACCATAGTTATTAGAGACATTTTGCACCTCTTAATATAACAGACGTTTTTGGCCTCCTTATGGTTATCGTTATTAAACATAACGATTACGGCAGCAGTTTTAGACAGAGATTTTGCAGCCTCTTTTAAGAAATTTATTTTGCGTCTGCGCCTTCGACACTTAACCTTATTTTTGCCTGTGGTTCACCCATTTTAAAGTTAACGAAAAATCAGTATTTACTTTTATTCTTCATAAGATATAAATTGATATTTAAATATATGCGCAAACACTTCTGTTGATTTCGTTTTTTAAAGTAGATGCAAACAATACAACAATACAGTATAAGCAAAACACAAAAAGTAAGGTTAAGTTTGGTAGTAGAATAAAAAGCAAGTGTGCCAGATTGTAACATCTAAATTAATTACTGATTTAGAATATCCGTAAAAGTGCAAGTTCGTTTTAATTTCTTAACACTATTTGATTTTTATTACTGCTATAGATTTTTCGCTAATTAGAGCCTAGGTATAAATGATATTTTAATTAATGCGGCATTAAAATTTTAACCTTTTTAAATAATTGATATTAAAATTTCTACAATCCGGCAACCACGCAGTTTAACAATTACGATAACGATAACGATAAGCTCTTCGGTATTCATCCGTAATTAAAGGAGTCCGGTATGGTTAATAACGATAACGGATCATGTTTGCGTTACTGCTCAATCTCAGAATAACGTTAATCACAACGGAATTGCAAAATAAGGGGTGCAAAATGTCTCTATTAACCGATATAAAACATATCTTAATATTATTTTAATATATTAACAATAAGAACAATAAAAAAATTATTAAGGCCGGGTTTTATAAGTATGGTTTAAACTTCAACCTACAGTTAAACTTGGGTTTTAGTTAAAATAAGTGTTTTACAGGTCTAGTTAAACATCAGTCGGAGTTTAAACTATAAACGATGGATTGGGTATGGTTTAAACTTTAAGCTGAGTTTAGTCATGTGACATCTTGTCATTTAGTGGTTATTATTATAACACTTAACCTTATTTTTATTCTGTTTTTAGGGTTAAAAAGCAAATTTTAATAAAAATACTACAAATTAATTACTTGAAAGGGGACACGTCTTTGATATATTTGACATTATACTCTCTAAAAATAAAGACGAGCTAGATATTACTAACGTTATTGAAAATCCCGGGCGGGATTGTATATTTTTGCTCAGATTGGAAAATGTTGATAAGTGGGCAGATAAAGAATTTATTCAACGCTTTAGGCTTGCAAAAGCCTCTGTTGGAAGGTCACTTCCCCAAATTAGAGCCACGTTGGAAAGACCTACTAGACTGTACCGCCTGCTTTGTTTATTAAGGAAATATGTACAACGTAATATATTTTAAGATAAGTTCAATAGACAGCTTGAGCCAGACATAATTTATTCTTAAAGCAATGATGTAAAGTAGAAAAAAATCATAATGTAAACAAACCCAAAAATCGCACAGCCCTCACACGCATGACGCAGCGCTTATTTGTCAAAAAATGGCAATAAACATTGGTTACTTCCTAACATCGTGAAGTTAGCCAAGTATAATTTAACCGCAACCTACTACAACAGCATATATCGCATCTCTTAGGTTTAAACTCCTGTTTTAATTAATGGTTTTAACTTAGGTTAAAACCCCAGTTTAAACGAAATTTATAAAACCGGGCCTAAATGCAATAAAAATTAAAACTATATACTTATATTATTTATTTAAACAATACAGAGTAATTCAAAAATCCATTACGAAACCTAAGGCGCTAATTCTTCATGACAAAATAATATTATAGCTTTATATACCGGGTGATGCATCGCCGAGCGGGACATAGGAAATCCCATGTAATTTTTAATGGGGTCAATTATTGTCTCCCTAATTATTTTAGAGAAAATTCTATTGAAGTTTATTGAAGAGGGTGCAAATCTACGTACATGGTAAAAACTTTAGATTTTTCGGTTAACCCGTTTGCTAGTTAGATGCTAATATATTTTTAAAAATTGTTACATTATTATCGCCTTATATTTATGAACAACAATAAAAATATCAGTTAGTGTGACATTACGTTGTCATTTTGAAATTAAGTGCTTTATTATTATAAAAAAATCGTACAGTGAAAAGATTAAAGTTGTATTTATACAAACGAATTAAGTTAAGTTAAGTTAAACTAAACTAAAGTAACAAATTTCAAGAACTTATGACATTTATAATATTTACATGCTTCAATAAATTATTAATATTATTACAATAATGTTGATTTTCCGGGTATCGGTCTATTCGGATACTAAGCAGCGAACATGTTTGACACCTTTTGGTAACTATTTACTTAATAGTACCATTTAATCATCAATACTTTTTCTTCCGTAGTATAACACATGGTTAATCTTTTCACTGTACGATTTTTTGATAATAATAAAGCACTAAATTTCAAAATGACAACGTTATGTCACGCTAACTGGTATTTTTATTGTTGTTCATAAATACGAGGCGATAATAATGTAACAATTTTTAAAAATATATTAGCATCTAACTAGCAAACGGGATAACCGAAAAATCTAAAATTTTTACCATGGACGTAGATATGCATGCTCTTCAATAAACTTCAATAGATTTTTTCTCTAAAATAATTAGGGGAGCCAATAATTGAACCCATTAAAATTTACATGGGATTTTCTAAGTTCCGCCTGGCGATGCATCACCCGGTATACAGGGTGTTAATTTAAAAACTTACCACTCAAATTATCTGTGAAATGATATTCTGGGGTTATAAAGTACTCGTCTGGAACTTTAAAATGATGTATCACTCGACCCCCATTTAAAAATTTTGGGGTGGTAGCCCTGGGGGTTAAGGAGTTAAAGGGCCATTGTCCAATTTTTTGGAAAAACGTTCCCCCTTAATAAATATCTGGAAGTGTTTCGGCAATTTTCTCAAATTTGCCTCTTTTCGCAGATAATTTGAGTGGTTTTTAAATAAACACCCTGTACATTTTTTCAAAAGTTAAGTTACAATCTGTCAAACTTCAATTTTTTCATGATAACAATAAAAAACAGCGTTTTTTAACGATCATAGAAAAATAATATTAGTGGTTGAGATACCTGGTGATAATAAAAAAAAATATGAATTTCATATTTCTTTTTGGTATAAAAATTGAAATCTTTCTTTTCTTATAATCTTCTTTCAAATTAAAATTATTTCCAATCAATAAAAATTTTCATAAATAATTTTGGTTCCCTTAGCTAATGAATTTATACTTTGTATTTTTACAGCTAATAGGGCCGGTCTTTTTATACTCCGGTTAGATAATCGAATAGGTTAACCGAGAGATAAACAGAACGAGCCCGTTCTTAACAATGCAAATAACTTTTTAAAGCGACTATTTAATCACAATTCTGCAACTTTGGGCAAATACACATAAATACACAATGCACCATTATGCCGAATGGCATGCAATGCATCAATTGCTCACTTATAATCTAAATGTGTTTTATTATTTTAAGTAATATTTTTACCTTTAAATTACAAAAATAGAAATATCGTTTAAATAAAGACAGCACGTTTGTATTTTGTGTGTTGTTTTTATATTTTAAAGCCCTAATTTGTTAATTTGGATTACTTGTAATACATGATATCTAGAAATACTTGATCTGGATATTACTAAATAACAAAAGAAGACCAACAACCAACATACAGGATTTGGCAAGTTTTGATTCCCTATCCAAGCTAACATTTTTCAAATGGCTCAACTAAGTTCGGTTTTAGTTAAAAACAAAAGTTACTAGAATCAGCTGACTGACATTTGTCACCAGACTACAGCAGTGGTGGCTCGCGGGTCTAAAAACAGGTGTAGTGCAGGAAGGGAAAAAAGCGCATTCACCATTTTAGCAAAATTAAAAATACTCAACTATCAAAAGTCTAAGTAAAAAGTCTAAATACCTAAACTTACCTAAATTTTATACACCAAATCAATCCTTCTATCTTTTAATGCAGCAAATTTATCAATATATATATTCATAAAATGGTTAAGTTTTTTCACTTCCTGTAGAAGCTCCTTTTGAATTGAAATATTGGCCAAAGATAAAAGTCTATCTTGGGATATAGTGTTTCTTAAGAAATTTTTTAACGCCTAAGACAAGAAAAACTCCGTTCCACTGACACGGTTGTCGACGATATCGTTAAAATTAGCAAAAAGTTTTTACGCCTCGGTAAAAATGTCTTTGTTTGCGCCAACTTGTTTCCCTAATTGCTGCAATGAAATATTTCTATAACTTTCATCAGCAAATATTAGGTCAAGTTTATTTTTAAGCCGCTAATTTTTGGAAATGATTCAGCATAGATCTCCAATAAATTTTGAAAAGAATCAGTGGGAAAAGTTTGGTTATACTGGCCAAACTTTGCAGTATCAGCAAGACAAAGAAATTGTAGTTTGTAACAATCTTCGAATCTTACTTCCATTTCCATCAAAATATGATCTAATATTTCATAGAGAAGTGTTTTGTACTGTCCTTTAATTTCTTCCTGTGAAAAATCACTGTCGCTAATTATACTCAAACGGAAACAAACGAAATAATACGCGAAAACCAACGAAACGACCAAAACCTATACTATCTTTTTAAGGCTAGCGATTTACCAAGCAATACATCTGATACTCCCACCCGCGATTCCGGCCGCCGCATATAGCGTTGTCATGGCAACGGAGCGTCAAAGCATAAACAAAACCCCGCATGAGGTGTATACTTCGGTCCGTTTTATATTTGCAATACACTTGTCGCGTTGCCGAAAGAGGAGGAAAGCGACTCGCGCCAGCGGTTCATTTATATGCTAGATTTTCTATGGCGAATTTTACAAATAAGGAATAGAAATGAGAAAAATGAATTGAATCATAGTAATGTGTTTTTTATGTTTTATTATTTATTTTTGGTGAAGTGGCACTTCACTTACTACACCTGAATAGCCGCCACTGGACTACAGTTAAAAGCACAGCACATTGGGGGTCATGGTTAGTTCTCAGAGGCATAGGCAGGTCGCCGTTTTGCCCTCCCCCCTCCCAAAGTCACTTTTTGCGTACGGTCCTAATAGTTTTAGTTAGTTAAATGTGTGTTTCTTAATTCGCTTTATTAAGGAATTAAAAAAAATATTTAACTAACCATAACCCCCAATGTAACAGTTTTGCATGACCGTCTGTGCCGCTTCAAAGCAATTAAATACATGTCCCTGTGCTTTTTATTGTAGTCTTTTCTTTGGCTTTTCTATGAGCCTTTTGATTTGACTAAAATTGTGTGTATATTTTTTAACTGCATGTATATTATTTTTATTCTTAACTCGTAACAGTGAGTTTTGAATGCCCTGTTAAAGTAGGTAATTGGCTAGTGGCTACAGTGAAACATCCAATTTGGACTTTAAAATATAAAAATATAACTTTTACTGTAACATGTTTTAACATAAATTATTGTCAATAAAATTAAATAACAGTAAAAAAACTTAATATCACACTTATAACACCCTAACGTGTACAGGGTCATGTAAAGAGGACTGATTAGTGCCTTATTTCTGGGTTTCTTCGTATGTAAAAAAACATTAATTGGTCGTCTGACGTATTTTTCCGTAGAATCCTGAACATACCCCTGTTTTGTCCTTTTGATGACCCTGTATATTTATAATAAATGACTCCAAAAATGTCTTTTCGAAATTATTAAATCGATGTTATATAATAAAAATAAATATATTTTTTTAAAAAGTTTATCATTTTTTATATGTCACTTTACTTTTAACTATTATTACAGAACTCTTTCAATTTTTAAATTTAATTAAAGTGTAAGTAAAAATATATATACAGAGTGTCCAGAAAGTCAACGATAATACTGAAACGGCTAATGGAACAGCCCATAAAAATCCAAAAAACATAAACTAAGTACAGTAAAAGATAGTTGGTTTTCTAGATATTGGATTTTACTGATTAAAGACAAAAATAAACCAAACGTTCTCTCTAAAAAATCTACAGTGTCCACAGGATTAACATACCTATACCTCTGTAACTTTTTTATTTCTGATATTTAAAAAAAAGTTATTCTACATAAAAACTTTGCTTTATTTGAAATAGCAGAAGCGTTAAAAAGACTTGCCATAAGATATACAGAATATTTCATAATTGAAAATTTTAATAAAGTGCCAATACCTTAAAAACCATCGATTTTTACTGAAGTTTTGAATGCTTATGAGTTGTTCTACCGAATCATTTCAAAAGTATCGTTGAATTTCCGGACACCTGTATAAATTTTCTCCGTCTAATGGATTTATTGTTGAATTTAGAAGGAGTAATATACTTAACCTAGTAATTTTAAGTAGTATGGTCACAATATAGCAAATCTCGCTAAAAATACATTTTTAATTATTTACAAAGTTGAATTATACAAATAAGGAAAGAATTAGATGAATGACAGACCCCCAAAAATGGCACGATAATCTAAAGGGTGTCTCAACAAGAGCGCCAGTTTGAATTTCCGCCATTTTGTTTGTGCGAGTAATTAAATTTTTCTTTTGACAGCTGTCATGTACATACCACGCGATTAAAAGTTATGGAGCACTATTCGAACGAACAACGTTTAATTATTGTGAAAACTCACTACAAAAATGGAGAAAGCTTGCGGAAACAGTGCGCAGATTACGTGTAGTTTTTGGCCGCAACAATGCACCAAATGAGTCGACAGTTCGCCGGTTAATTAAAAAATTTGAGACGAAATTCACATTGATGGATGAGAAGACCTCTGTTCGTCGCCGTCCTTGTCGATCCATCGAAAACATAGCCGCAGTGAGGTAATAAGAATAGGGCCACAGGAATGCGAAAACGTTATCCAGAGTGACTTTCCAGTGAGGAAAAATTTTTGTGCGTCACGCTCCAGGGCTTGAAAGCTCTTGAACTGCTCTAAAGTTAGTCACTGGAACGTATCCTTAGACAAGGAAAGAGAGATACTTTAAGAAATTTTAAAATTTCGTTGTTTTTAACCTTTCTTGGCTTTATAATAATAATCTCTTTTTAATATCTAATTCCTTTTAAATAAATAATTTTAAAAATCCATCCTTAACCATAAAAAACACGTTTGAAGCACAAAAACCAAAAGAGGGATTGGTGCATGAGGGGCAAGGGGAAAAACGGAGTAGCTCAGGTGCATAACACT
Source organism: Listronotus bonariensis (assembly GCA_014170235.1). Lineage (NCBI taxonomy): Eukaryota > Metazoa > Arthropoda > Insecta > Coleoptera > Curculionidae > Listronotus > Listronotus bonariensis. The sequence continues at coordinate 95,441 of JACEGR010000747.1, read as the reverse complement.
TTCCGTCACTGGAACGCCATAAAGTAGAACGAAATGCTCTTCGGGAGCGCTCTATTTGCGTCACTGGAAAGCCACTCAGAATTTTATGAAGAGGATGACCATTTGCCATAGGTCTCGTGGTGGCCATCTGCCGGATGTAGTATTCCATGTTTAATCGCAACTATTCCTTTTTTATGTTGAAATATAAATACTTGCTTAATTCAAAAAGGAGTTGTGTTTTTCTTGGCAATCAAATCCGGCGCTCTAGTTGAGACACCTTTTATATGAGCTATGTTTCAATTTTACGTATCCAAGGAGCAAAGGGATAATATTTTCATGTCATGTGGGCTCGGATTCAGCGAAATCAGAATATCAAAAACAGTTTGGATTTTTATATCAGCTGATATGTGTTGTTTTCATTTTTTTATTTTTAAAATGTTACTTAAGCTCCAATCTGTGTGCATAGTAACATTCTCGGTTTCCCAAGCCTCTTAGGTTGTCAACCATCTATTTCTTTATAGCTTTAATGTGTGGGATGCGTTTAAAATGATGAAACGAAGGGTTAATCTTTTAAACACATCCATTTTTAAAATTTATGTTAGTATTTTGTGCAAAAAATGTGGAAAGTGGTGATAAAACGTGTTTGTAATTTTATGTATATATTAAACACTATAAGATGTAATTTTCCTCATAGTAATACTGTACAAGCTATTTTTCTCTATTCAAATTTCTAAAGAGTACAAAATTAGAATACTTGGCCTATATATTTTAAAAATTTTAATTTATTAATTTAAATGACAAAATGAAAATTCGTGTTAATAGGTGATTTCCCAAGGAGCAAGTTGACGTCTTATTGACGTCTCTTTTTAGTTTTTTTGGTCATACTTGGTCAGCAAAGACGTCATAAGATGTCGACAAAATGACGTTAAAATGACCTCCCTAAATCACAGACAAAAGACGTCCCGTTAATGACGTCATAATAAAGTCTTTAAGATGACGAAAAATTGACGCATATCCTCTTTTTTTTAAGTAAAATGATACGAAAATTTATTTGAAAATTGAAATGAAAAACCTCCTTACTGCTTGTAATTTCAAAGCTAATTGAGATCACCCACGGCAGACCCCAGACTGGTCTCAAACTATTTTGGTCTCATCGGTACGGTGTAGGCGATAAGTCAGTAAAATGACGTCATAATTTTGGTCTGATGACGCCTTATGACCAAAAATGACCAAATATGACTAAAAAATGACGTTATAATGACGTCAGTTTGCTGCTTGGGTTGAGATGTTAAAAGTAAATGTAGGTAAATGCTGCCTTAAACTGGATAGTGTTATTAAATTAAAAATAGCTGATCTTATACGTTGGAACAATATGTAGATAGATACAGCCTTAAACTGATATTGCTTATTCAATTTAAATTTGTCTACGGATTTTTATTTATTTCTAAAAGTAACAAAAAGTAATTTTTGTACAGGAGGTTTCAAAAGTTATTAATAAACATGGCCACCAAGATTTCCTGATCATACTCCTATAAAACATCTCGAGCAAATTATGACATTAAGTATAGATCTCAGAATTTTTAGGCGTCTACCTTTACAAACCTCCCTGTATATGGCTATTTAAATTTTGGCGCCTGTCAGTCACGTCAGGTGCCAAAACCAAAATAATAAAAAAATGAAAATTTCAAATTGTGCAGAATATAATAATCTATACTTAGGGCACTTTATTTCATGAGGAATACCTAGTAAGTAGCCTAGTTTACACCGCGAGGACCAATTAGATCCGTGGACCAAACCCAGGATTAATTTTGTTAGTTCACTAGTGTTTACACCAACTTAGTTTATGGATCAATTTAATTCACGTTTAATCCTAGTACCAAAATGACAGCTGAGCATATGACCAGAACCTAACCTCATTTTTTATCTTTTAAAACTGTATCGCTTTTAAATTCCATTTGAAAAAAATACGAAAACAGTTTTGGTTAAATATCAACAAAATTTTAAAAAATATAAACAAACAACAAAATTATTAGGTTAAGACCGAAATTCAACGTCTTTTTCGTCACTGTCAAAGATCAAGGCTGTCATTTTGGTCCACTAAAAAAGTCAGACGTGTTTACACCAAAGAAAATCATATTTGGTCACCCCCATTTGAGACGGACTGAATTGGAGTAGCAAATTTTAATACTCAGGTGTTTACACCGTGAATAAAGTACGCGTGACGTCATTTAGACCTCGAACTAAAAATTTGGTCCTTCCGGTGTAAACTAGGCTGTAACTCTGGTTACTGTAGATTTAAACCAATAAAATACATTTTTTATTGAGGTAACAATGGTTACTGATTTTTAAACCAATTTAATACATTTTTTGTTCAGGTGTTTTTCTGAATTTATAGTGCCCAAAGCATAGAAGGCGGAATTTTACTTAAAAAGAAACGATACAGAGCTGTCACTGACGAAATGATTTAAGTGTGTGGCCCATGAGGTTAGGTCGAGCAAAACGCGTCAAGAAAGAGAGATAATAAATTGATAATACAAAAATCGCCTTTTCTTCTACAGGAGTGTAGTAAAGAAAGTAAACCTAAAGGGTGTTCCATTTATAAAAAGTATATTTTTGCAATAAATCTTTACTTACTTACTTAAAAATGATCACCCTGTATTTCACACACAACATTACATGGACACCCGGTGATAACGTATGTGACAGCTCTGTCATTCTGTTTAAAGTTAAATTTTAAACCTAATTTGACTATATTACATTTTGTATAATATCAAAAAGGAGTTTTTTTTTAATCTATTAATAATAATTAAGTTTTCAAAACAAAAATATCGTTACTTATTAAAATCTAAAATCTATTCCATTGTGTTGTATTGCACGTTCTTAACTTTAAAGTACCTAAATACGCCGTATCCAGTTACTGTCGCTAGTGCTGCTATTGCTAGAGTAGATCCTACGGCGATTGGGGCAGCTTCACTCCTAAAAATGGAAATAATAATGATAATAATACTAATCAGGCTATCAGGATTGAATAAGGTTGCTGCAACTAACATGCTAGCAGTTCCTGTATTGCTTTATTCGTTTGGAGTAGTTAAGTGGACGCGAGCGCGAACTCCCCGCTCATCAGTCTCCCGCATTTACCTCTTACGCTATCAGGAGGTCGCGGCCTTTTAAGCTTGATCGTTTGGGTTTGAGTCTTGCTTGTCAGGTTGCCAAAAGCACGGATCCATTGCTGCAGTTGGTAAAAGAACATGAGATGGCCAATGTTGGAGCATTTTTGTTCAAGGCAGTCGAGCGAGCCGCGGAGAAATTGGGTCTCAGATTTGAAATAGATTCTAATGACGACCAATCACTTATAAGACAGGAGTCTAGTGCGTAACAGCTGCAGTTAAAAGAGCCGAACAACGGATGCTCTTAGAAGATCACATCAATAAGCCGCAGCACGGAGTCTTTTACAGAAACATTAATAGACTCGATCTATCTCGAAAGCTTAGGTTTGGGTTTTGAAATCCGCCGAGCTTAAGTCTGAGACCGAAGGATTCTTACTAGCATGCCAAGATGGGGTGATGAACACATTGGTGTACCGAAGCCAATATTCCAACGTTCTTGACACTGCATGTCGAGCCTGTCGACAGCAACCCGAAACCCTTATGCATTTATTGTCAGCTTGTCCAGTGCATGCTGTCAATAGCTACATCCATCGGCATAATGACGCTCTTCGGGTACTTTACTATCACCTGAGGCATTACTACGGCATCAATGAAACAGCAATACTGCCGTTTGTTCCCGGAGACATTGAGGCAGTAGTGGAAAATAACAACTGTCGCATATACTAGAACTACGCGTTCCCAACAACGTATCAAATTCAAGCGAATAAACCCGACATCGTTCTCCTTGATAAGACAAACCACACCATGTGTGTAATAGAGTTCTCCGCCCCAGCGGAAACTAACATCGATATAAAAGAACGGGAGAAACGAACCAAATATCAAGATCTTCTTCTCGAACTTCGGAGGCTCTATCCGGAGTATACCGTGCGAATGGTTGTCCTGATAATTGGCGTTTTGGGAGGCATGAAGAATAACATATTAAGGGAAATGAGGTACATTCCAGCATCTCAAAATACACCCGAACAACTGGTGATGAAGATGCAGAAATCTGTTGTCCTTGGATCCCTTCGTCTACTGAGGCAAATAAATTTGGCCGAAGATCACTGACCGAGCGGACGCGAGGAGTGGTCTTCGATATGAATGCTTCCGCACGACGCCCTATAGGGGTCGGAGCCATGGGATACGTCGTGTTGGATCTTTTAAAGATAATAATAATAACCCTATAATTAAAAGAAAACACCTAAATATTAAAATATAAGTCAAATAAAAGAAATACTCGGGGGTCTTTTGGATAGCTACCCTTACAATCCCATATCTAGGGAATCCCTTGCTTATAAAAGGGTTTCTTCAAAACATAGATTCAGAATGAAAAGAACCTTAGAAAAATCGAAAATTTCTCAAAGTTAGTGTAAGCCGCTTCAGCCAATTAATTGCTGCAATGATCTAGTACTCGGTACGAAAGAGAATAAAATCTATTTATTAAATGATTCTTTAAAAATAAAAATATACACATGATCGCCACAATACTCACCTAAAACTCCTCTGAGCTTTACACTCAAAAGGCGTAGAGAAATTCTCACTTTTGTACATAAAGGCTTGGACTTGCAGCGCTCTTAGAAGTAGAGTTCCATGGACATCTTTTGGAGGATGATCTGCTTCATCTGTCTTGAGACCGATATCAACTTCGTCACATAAATACGATTTTCCTACAGGCGTTGGGAGAACCATTGCGTTGCTGTAGAGTTTGATGGTTTTATCTAAAAAAAATCAAGTAAATATAAGCAACATCGAGTTAGGTTTGGATAAGGTAATACCACCGTACAAATAGCTCATAGTAGATTCACAATCCCGCAACACATGCAATTGTTCACATCAAAGCGCTGCCGACATCTCCTTTGAATTTAAGGTGTGTAGCTTTCGTCGGTAAGTGCCGTGCGTTTCATTTCTTCCCTCAGTTTAACACATCCCGCTTAAATAAACAAACGACAACCGTTGTCGGATATCCTCGGGCGTGTTCGAGCTGATAGCGAAGTGACTTTACTATGAGTTATTTGTACGGTGGTAATACCTACATCTTAGTTCTGTGTGTGTGGGTAGTTGGGTTTTATAGTGAGAAACCAAAAAGCCATGATTTACCTCTAGTTTTGATTCCATGAAACTGAACACCATCTACACTGACTGTTAGTTCTACGTTGGATAAGTACCAATGTTCTCCACCAGGTGTCTACAAAATGATCTCTTTTTAATGACATGGCATAAAGTAATGTTAATTTTTAGGATGCCGATGATCATTTTATCACGACATCGACATCCAAATTAAGGAATTCCTGAATATAGAATCCATGGTCGCCATTTTAAGGATGTATAAGTATGGTGGGTGGGCTATGCCAATAAAAAATTGATATTGAAGTAAAAATTAAAAATTAAAATCAACCAAATCTAGTTATTTAAATATACACTCCCCACAAAAATTATCGCATATGTTCGATGTTTTCCGTAAGCTTCAATACAAAAATTCTTCAATTTAAATGGCCTTATCTTTTCAAAAAATTATGTTATAAAAAGAAAAATTTAAAGGAAAGTTTAAGCTATAACTTTGATGTAACCATTGGTATTAACTGTTAAAAATACTTACTAAAGGAGTTTTAATCGCCCTGTATGATGTGCTGTTGAGCGGTATTTAGTAATTTCATTTGTAAATAAATTCTACTACATATAGAATTTAAGACGGCACTCAACTATTTCTTTCTAATGCCGTAGTTTAAATAGTGTGCGAGCAATAAAAGGGAGAATAATTTGAAAGTAAGACAGAACCAAAGAATACCAATCCATAGAACCCACAAGTGAGATTTCAGCGTACCCTAAAAATTTTTAGTACCTACCGGGACCAACAGATGGCGAAAGTAGTACGATGTCGCTTTGCTAATACGATTACCATCAGAAATTGATAGCAGTCGCTGACGAGCAGTCGGCCCGAAAAGTTAGAGTGAGGATATACGCAAAATTTAATAAAAATAAAATCCCCGATAAATGGACCCAGTATCCATAAGATTATTAAATTTATTATTTCAGAATAGGATATATCGATGCGTTTTTACATAACATCGTAAGCGACATTCGCCAATTTTACGGGAAACGATTTTTTCTTCCCATCACGTTATTTTTAAAGAAAAACCGAGATCCGAATGTTTTTATTTTAAATTTCTTTTAATTTAAATTACGAAACAAACATATTTAACATTTAATGTCAAAATTTTCAGAATCTCCTAAAAAAAAGATAAAAATTTTAAAATTCTAAACCTAAATAATAGTTAATTTTTAAATTTTTTATTTTTATTTAATTTATCTTGACAACGGTGGCAGACTTGCCACTAAAACGTTGATTTTTAGTTCTCTATTTACTTGCATTATTTTATTTTTTTGGTTTTTTGGTACTATTAATTTATTTTTGGCGTGTACCCAAATAACTACCATTAATTAAATGAACCGCCGAACCAATATAGAACATATCTTTATCTGAAATAAAGCCAATGAAAAAAAAAAAACGTTTCCCGTAAAACTGACGAATGTCGCTTACGATGTTTTGTCAAAAACCCATCGATATATCCTATTCTGAAATAATGAATTTAATAATCTTATGGATACTGGGTCCATTTATCGGGGATTTTTTTAAATTAAATTTTGCGTATATCCTCACTCTAACTGATCGGGCCGACTGCTCGTCAGCGACTTCTATCAATTTCTGATGGTAATCGTATTAGCAAAGCGACATCGTACTACTTTCGTCATCTGTTGGTCGCGGTAGGTACTAAACATTTTTAGGGTACGCTGAAATCTCACTTGTGGGGTTCTATGGATTGGTATTTTTTGACAGAAGTTATGACCGCATGGCTTTTTCCTAAATCGTAGTCTACCCTTACTCATCCAAATCTATACTAATATATAAAGAAGTAAAGTTTGTAACTTTGTTTGTTTGTAGCCGCTAATCTTCGGAAGTACTGAACCTATCATAAAAATTCTTTCATAATCAGAAAGCTACACTATTCAGGAATGCTATAGGGTATATTTTATTATGATTAAACAAAAATTTCAGAAAAAATATAAATGACGGCTAAAGAAATGGGCACGGGTCCAGTAGTATTATATAAACACAAAGGAGACTACCCATTTTTAACAGCAAATAGTACATGGCGATTAAAAATTATTTTTTTTTCAAAACTTTTAATCGCCCTGTAGGATGTATTGCTAACAATAAATAATAACGATGACTCCAAAGTTATAGCTTCACCTTTTCTTAACATTTCCTTTTCTTTAATTGTCTTAATAATTTTCGTGAAAAGTGTATTTCTTTATCTACACACGTAAATTTCGCGACAAGATTTTATATCATATAAGTTGTAATTATTTTTTGTGGATAGTAAAAATTTTAAAGAAAAAGTTTATTTTATTCTTGTTAGAGCATTTTAATACCATTGCGTATTTGCTTGAGGACTCCAAAACCCCAAAAGTAATAAGTAAAATAACTATACCTTAGCAAAAGTAAGACCTAAGTTGTATCCAGGCCAATCAAGCCTCATTTTGGCAAAGTCTTCCTTGTTGCAATTCCCAGTCACCATAGCATTTTCTGGAATAAACGAATCCGCTTGCTCATCTAGGCCATGAAGTTTAAAATTAACCTAAAAAATTATACAGGATATATTGTGTAATGCTTTCGCGGCCATCTTCTGTTAAACTAAAGTTTTTTTGGCTATTCGGCCGTCGTTGTAGATTTTGTGTGTGGTTGGCATCCTCAGAAGGTTTCTAGTAGACTACTTGAGTACTACGGCGCAGACGCAGCGAGTATTTATAGGCAGCTTGGGTGGGCGGAGCCTGTTCAGGTTGGTCATTGCCACAGCCTTCTTAAATTCCAAGCCGTGAAGGAGAAATCTGGCAACACAGCACAGTAGGAATGTCAAGTAATGTTTAGAAGTAAACAGAAACAAGTTTAAACGATTGCTTAAAAGGTTTTTTCTGTTTTTAAAAGTTAAATCGTAGCGTATATTTATTATATAAAGAAAAAATAAGTAATTCATTGTTATATTTAAAAAATAGGACCAGTGGCAATATGTCAATCGCTGTTTTTAAGTTTAAATGTGCGCGTATAGGTGGTGCGTACGGCATACAATATGGCACGAACTTGTTGCGTTTCGGGCTGCAAAACGAATTACCCAAATTATATTAAAACAGAGAGGGTTATCAAACAACATTGTATTTCCCCATGAACGATGAAATTAGGAAAGCCTGGTTGTGTGCTATTGACCGGATAAGTGTTTTTTTATTAAAAGTAAAAGTAATACCTATACGGTAAATGGACAAATATATTTTACGGGCTACTAATTAACTAAGTGTGTTTTTAAAAAATTGGTTTTATTTGATATTAATAGTGTGTATAGTGCACCATAAACAATTATTTACCCCAAGCAATATCCTAAGGACTATATCAACTAATGCGCATAAATATCCTTGTAAGTTCCCCAAAAATAATTATTTATATAGATATTTTGAAAGTTATTTACCTAAGGCGGTTTAAGGGTAAATATAGTGGAAAACCTAATTTAAAGCGTTTGTTATTTTATATAATATGCTATATTATTAAGCTTTTATATTTATAACTAAACACACATGCTTTCAATTCATTTTAAGTATTGCACGTATTTCTAAATAATAAATGTTTAGTTAACTTTAAAAAGCTACATTGGTCTGTTCCCAAAAAATGCATAAAGCGGGGTAGAAAACATCATAACAATTTGAAATTTTTAAATCCTTACCAACAAATTTGTATAAGGCAGAAAAGTTCCTGATAAGTTTTGCAGACACATTATTGCTTTGTAGGGCAACTATAGTATTTAAAATTATACCTATATGTTGTCTAAAATATAAAAAAAAAAAATAAAAGCTATATTTTGTTTAAAACATTTAAAAAATTAATTATATTTAGCATGTAATCTATTAGGAACTCATTTCAATATTCCTACTGTATAGTGTTGTTTGCAACGTTGCCTTTCTTACTTCACGGCTCAGAGTTAAGAAGGCTGTGTCATTGCGCAGTTGTTGTTCCTGCCGTGGTGCTATTTTTGTGGTTTAAAGAATTGGTATGCACGTTTTATTAATTTTCATTGATTCTTCTGTTTTGTTGAAGTTGTTGGCATGTTTGTGTATCTCTATGGCTTCCCTGTACTGCCTATAAATACTCGCTGCGTCCGCGCCGGGACACACTAGTACGCAAGTAGTCTCACTAGGAACCTTCTTGAGGATGCCAACCAGGACCCTTATTCTTGAATCTCTGGGAGGAGAACTTTGCGGGAAGTGAGTAAAGTTCACAAAAATATTGACAAAACAAGGGACTCTTAAAAAAAAAAAAGAAGAAGTTCACTCGTGAGCAAAAAGCAACTCCCTGGGAACTAAAAGTTCTCTCTACCTCTTGAGGTGGAGAAAATTCGTTCCCGCCGTTCTATAACCTTTCCCGATGGTAAAGTTCCCGGAGTGTTCCCCCTCCCGGAGATTCAAGAATAAGCTGTCCAGTCGTCAAAGATACAAAAATCTACAACGACGGCCGAATTGCCCAAAAACTTAAGTTATATCATTTACTTATGCCAAGTCTCATTTTTGATATGTCCTATACTCTAGGAGTCATGGTTTGTCGTAAATAGCTCTCGTTCACACCCGAAGATTGATGAAAAATATTAAACCTTGTATTTCATTTCTTTTACCTCTACAACAGCATCTAGTCTTTAACAAAATACAAGTCGCATCCGCTTCTCTGTGAATAAACCGATAGATGGCGACACCACTATCATCTTTAGGCGGTTTAGTTGAGTAACTCGGCGAGGCACCCCCAGGATCAGATCAAGTGGGTTTCAGCCGCGGTCGAAGGGTAGCTTTTTGGGGCAAGCTCGAGTGCTTCAAACTAGGGACGATATGTAGGCACCTGAAGAAAATTATTATAGAGTAGTACGCGCACGCGGTGCAGCGCGATAAGGTTGTAAACAATTTAATTTCAAAATCAGCACTTTGGTTTACAAAATCTGGACATAAAAACATCAAATTCTTAACATAATATTTAAGAGTTATTTATATTTAAAAATCAACAAAAATGTGGGAGGTTGAATTCGGGCCAGCCATTTTATTGATTTATCATGATATGGGGTACTTCCATATTATATTTTAATGCATACTCAAATACAATACAGATTAGAAACATAACTGGTTTTCTGTTTCCGTGGAAAATATTTTTTCTGATGGTAATCGTATTAGCAAAGCGACATCGTACTACTTTCGCCATCTGTTGGTCGCGGTGGTGGTACTAAAAAATTTTTAGGGTACGCCGAAATATCACTTGTGGGTTCTGTGGATTGGTATTCTTTGGGTCACAGGTAGAAGCGCGTTAATAGAGCTCATATCGTTAGTCCAAGGTCTCGGTAAGCCGGCTTACTAAGAGCAGCATTGATGCCTTTTGTTCGTACCCTTATGAGCGGAAAGGAACTTACAGAGACTGTATAAAGCAGTGAATATAAAAAGATAAATCAGCAGAGCAGTGTGGAGGGGCAAACAGAAGAAGATAATAAAAACATAAATACATAACCGCGCCGCAAATTTTCCGGGATGGCATAAGATACAGAAGCCAATCACTGAAGAATTTTACCATCTTTTTAAGTCTAACGTACCTCTGAATAGAACGGATAGATCGGGGCAGTATATCGATCAATCCCAAAGTCTAACGCACCCACAGGACTGGATGGATCGCGACACTTTCCGGTCTTTTTAGGCTAACGTTCGGAAAAAATTGGATTGAATTCTTTAGAAAATTGCTAAAGAAAACCATCAAAACTGCGATTTTTTCGGTTTCTTAAGGCTATTGTAACCTCATTGCTCAATCTGGGTTGCTTTCCAGTGACGAAAATTTTTGTGCGTCACGCTCCAGGGCTTGAAGCTCTCGAACTGCTCTAAAAAGTTAGTCACTGGAACGCATCCTTAGACAAGGAAAGAGAGATACTTTAAGAAATTTTAAAATTTCATTGTTTTTAACCTTTCTTGGCTTTATAATAATAATATCCTTTTTAATATCTAATTCCATTTTAAATAAATAATTTTAAAAATTCATCCTTAACCATAAAAAAACACGTTTGAAGCACAAAAACCAAAAGAGGGGTTGGTGCATGAGGGGCAAGGGGAAGGAAAAACGGAGTAGCTCAGGTGCATAACACTTTCCGTCACTGGAACGCCATAAAGTAGAACGAAATGCTCCTGAGCTACTCAGGAGCGCTCTATATGCATCACTGTAAAGCCACTCTGATCACGAATTCGTATTTAGGAGGCAAAAATACATCCAAAGACATCTTCTGGCCAACACTTTATTTTTATTTGTGTGTAATACGGCGTCCAATTTTAAATTTATCATAGTTATCCAGGTCCCATTACTTTTATTTTTATTTTTTAATTTGCTTAATTTGACGAGAAATATAAAAATTTCATAGACATTCTCATAGTCAGTAGAACACTTTTTTTGTTAGCAATATTCGTTCAAGAGCCCGATTTTTGACGACAAGGGAACAGAAAGCTACCGAAGGGAAAATTCCTCTTTTGCTTTTTAACTTGCCTATTTTTAAATGGAATACCCCAGATGCGAAACTAAGCGTGTTCGTTGAAATCGCTCACCACTATGGTCCCTCCCACTGCGTGGTGGATATACACCCCACGATTTAGTACGTGACCCAATGCTCATCTAGGTGTCAGTTAGTCCCATATTTTTGTTGGTATAGAACGTGAGCATAAGTTAGTTAATTTGCGTTTAGCTGTTTGTAAAATTTTATTATTTTTTATTATTAAAATGTTAGTATAGTGTATTCTCAAATTTTTTTACCGTTTAATATGGGATATAAATGTGTATGTTTATACTGTACCGGGAGCGGAAAATTACTTTTAGATTCCCAAAGGACCACTTAAGGTAAATATAAATGTGATATTTTGTTATATAATAAAGTTATTTTTAATTAGTCTGTACATGTTAATGTACAGGCTATAGATAATATCGGGCACATTAATGTTCAGGTAGCCATAATACTTTTTAATATAAAAATGCATTAAAAGTATTTTCTTGATGTAGTTATTTCCATTTACAAAAAATATGTGGATAATTATTTGGATGGTTTTTCTATAATGAAAATATATTTTTTAGCGCAAAGATCTGGCTTAAGTTTTTTTGGAAAAAAATCTGATGAATTATAAATTGTGCGGAGATCATTTTAAAAATAAATTTATTTCTATCTCGTCGTCCGCAATAAGACGTTTATTTAACACTACCTTGCCGACAATATTTTTTAAGCCATTATCATCAAGAAATACAGACAATTCTGAGAACCTTCCAAAAAAATACTATTTTATCAGGTAAATATTAAATAAATCTTAAAAAAGCATTTTTTTAAACTATTTAACATAATACAAAGTTTTTACAAAATACTCTTTTATAAAGTTATTGATATTAATCAGAATGTGCCTAAAGAAAGATTTTTTTTTATTTATAGCTGCACTGCCATTTAAAACGCTATATTTTAAATAAAAAAATTAGGTGTTTTCTCAGTATTTAAAAAAATAACATACTCCTATTACTATGACAACATCTGCATTGCTTTAAAATATTGCGTCGGGGTTTCTTTAGAAACTTTTGTTACTCTGCTTTGAATTATTATGTTTTAATTCCCAGTTACACAAAACTTTTTAATAAACAATTAAGCTAGTAAAACGAAATACCTTTAATTAATTTACTAAGCAGTTTTTAGACAACGTTTTTTTTTTGTTAAACATTCTTCACCCCCATTAAAATGTTCTGTGCAACCAGGTATAGACATTTTATTACAAATTAATCTAAACGTGACATCTACTAACCATAATTTAACTTTCAAAACATAGGTAAAATTTTTAAATTGTAATATTTTTTAATAAAAAAATATTTTAATTTTTCATTAGTGTATTATTCTTTTGTCCTGTTTTTCCCACATAAAAAAGCTGCATAAATAATTACTATAAAAGTCTACCTCTCCTTAGCGCCTTGGTGCGGTTTAACCTTTTACAAATTAAAAATATTACGATCCATGCATTGGTGCAGATTTTCCATTTATTCTTTCTCAAGGTCATAGAAACAAGTAAGCGTATTTCGCCGTTCTTTCGCATCTGGGTATTCTGTAAGGGCCCAGTTGTCGTTCAAGACGCCACTAGACTTTTAGAATTTAAATTGAGTTTGTGCTTAATCAGCCCCTTAATACCATAAATAACTTTACCAAATTTAAAAAAATGGCATAAATGATATTAAAGATATTTACAAAAACCTTTTTTTATAAATTTTACACCCTGTATCTAGAGAACGAACCAGAACTTTTTTCTTCTGATCAAAAGATTGCATTTTAGCTCAGGCACACAGTTCACGAACACTCTGTATATTTCTTTAAAGGTTGTAAAGGCAAAAAGTCCTAGACCTTAATTTTTCGGAAATCGTTGCTTTTAAATATTTTTGAAAACACCTCCCATAGAAGCGCTTTATTTAATGGAAAGTTTTACAATATTAAACATCCATGAATGGTGGGCTATAAATACACTAAAAGAGCAATGGATAATGGAAGCATGGCTAAAAATAAATCTTGTCCAGTTTGGAACTCGATTATCCTAATCGAATTTCCTTTGTCAATTTGTGTAGGTGTATGCTATAAACGATTTTCGGTTAAAATTGATACGAAATTGAGGTAGATTAAATATATTGTGACATGGATTTTTGAATACAGGAGGTCACTGGGACTTATATGCATTATGAAACTATCTTCCGGGACCCTGGGATCGGGGGACCATAAAAACTAACTTTGCATCCCTCGATTAGACAACAAGAACTATTTTACTACCTTAAATAAAACTTTAACCCTTTCGCTTAATTTCACTTTTACTACTTTATTCTTATCTAATCTTTCTAATTTTTCTTCCCCCATTTATATTATAACTCTAGAATATAAATTAAAAATTATTCAAGTACCTGATTTGGATACCCATATTTCCAAAACTAATAAGATATATGTACTTATTGCGGTTTGTTCTTAAAGGTTTTTAAATATCTTTTTTAGGGTGTACGATATACAGCGTGTCCAAGATAAGGATCCTAAGCATGGGAATCTCAGTTCCTATTGGAGATACAGCTTAGGTTAAATTAGGAAAAAATTGTGTTTTTAAAGCTTATTTACACAACTACAAACTTGAAAAATTTTCATGGCCTGCTGAGATATTTGGCAAAAACGAAAATTTGACTATATCGATTTTATTTTTTTCTGACTTTATTTGAAGAGATATAAAAACTAATAACACTTTTTCATTGGCACTTTTAGCTACTACATGATGGTATTTTTAGATTTTATACCCGACGTTTCGTTTTTAAAAAACCATCATCAACTTTATTTTTATATGGTTTGAAAAAAAGTACACCCTGTATCTGATCACATTTTTTATTACAAATTCAACGATGTATCACATGTCATACTTTAATTTTTAGTTAAAAGAAAAATTGCATTTTTTCTATTTTTTTTAAAAGTTATTTTTAAGTAGGCCTTGCGAACAAATGTTTGAACGTTAATACCTGTTACCATATCTGCAACATAATTAATTATCATTATAAAATAGTATTTGTCGTTATTACCCTGTTTGTCAAGTTGTTGTTTTTAGAGCAATTTTTCTTATTGTTACTGTTGTCTTTATACGCAATACGCATTACTAGGCTCAACGAAATCCGCGTGTTAAGAAAATATCGAAACATCAAGAACGTTTGGGGTTTAATATGTGGTGTGGAATTTTAGGAACTAAAATACCAGGTCCATGTATTTACCATAGTTTATTAACTGCAGAAAAGATACTTTTATTTGTTTTTGCAGCACCAAATGTAGCATTTTAGCATGTCAAACTTATCTTCATGGCTATAATGGTCATTCTGCATATTCGACCGTAATAATACAATAAGATATTAGCTATTCACCAATAAACAATAATAGAGACAACAGTAACAATAAGAAACATTGCTCTAAAAACAACAACTCGACAAAGAGGGTAATAACGACAAATACTATTTTATAATGATATTAAATTATGTTGCAGATACGGTAAGAGCTATTAACGTCCAAGCATTTGTTTGCAAGGCCTACTTAAAAATAACTTTGAAAAAATAGAAAAATACAAGTTTTTTTAACTAAAAATTAAAATATGACATGTGATACATCGTTGAATTTGTAATAAAAAATGGGATTTACAGGGGTACTTTTTTCGAGCCATATAAAAAAATAAAGTTGATGATGGTTTCTTGAAAACGAAACGTCGGGTATAAAATCTAAAAATACCATCATGTAGTAGCTAAAAAGTGCCGATAAAAAAGTGTTATTAGTTTTTTATATCTCTTCAAATAAAGTCAGAAAAAATAAAATCGATATAGTCAAATTTTCGTTTTTGCCAAATATCTCAGCAGGCCATGAAAATTTTTCAAGTTTCTAAACGGCATGTAAATAAGCTTTAAACAACACAACTTTTTCCTAATTTAACCTAAGCTGTATCTCCAATAGGTACTGAGACTTCCATGCTTAGGATCCTTATCTTGGACACACTGTATAGGGTGCATCATTTTAAAAAAATATAGATGTTTTTTGTCCTCCTCTGTATATTATTACCAATATAACCTTTAAAAAGAACTTTAAGAAAATACCACATTACAAACATACCACCTAACTTTATTGGTTTCGGAAATATGGCCATCAAAATCTGGTATTCAGGTAATTATTAAAGTATCGCTTTTTTGTAGTAAGTGAAGATTTTTACTTTATGTTCTAAAGTTATAAAATACTCGTCAAGAGCTTTAAAATTTTCTTAAATTTTCATAAAAAATTTAAGATTTAGGAGAGGGGTCCTGACTTTTACTGTGTGCAGTAGCGTAGCTAGGCGTAGGCGGTGTAGCCGGTCGCCTACAGTCTCACGCCTGAGGCGGCCTCGCGGCTAGGAGGTCTTGTAGTTGAAGGTATGAAATGTGGGAGATAGATATTATGTTATAATTTTGCGCAGGATATGCACTAGCAAACCTTATTAGAGTGTAAAAACGATGTAATTTGAGGGTAATGATTATTTGGTCCTCATCTTTCTTTTGCTATCTTCGTTAACAAAAGGAACTTCGCTTATACGAATTCGCCTACGCCTGGTTTTACCTACGCTACCCACTGACTGTATGCATGATTTTTTTAAATAAATTATGATACGTTTTAACCGGAACACTTTAATAAAGAAAATATTTATTTTAGAATTTGCATTTTAAATCTTAAGTATGCTTCAACCCCCACAGAACATCTTAGTTTAAAGAGCGAATCCGGTATTTGTATTTTGTGAATTTGAACAAATTTTATTGACAAATACAATGACGCTACTTTTCTATCTTTAATATACACGGTGTAAAAAAATAGCACTATTGTGTGAGAATAAGTCCGTCCCTGGCTCCTAATAAATACAAGAGGGTACCATTTTAAGAAGTCCTTAGTAGTATCCGTCATAAAAAAATGTATGCATGCACAAAAAAACATGACTCATGCGGCGTTCCATTTAAAGCTTAAAGAGCAAGCGAAAGCGCGTAAGAGGCACAATCGGCCTCCGCGTTCGACATCTGTTTCTCTCCTACTTGGAGATAACACTTATTCAAAAAAAACCGATTGTTAGCGGCGTCCTTTAAGGGCACTTATCTCGGTAAGGACCCCTATATTGGATTTGGATAAAACAAATATAGGAACTTGTAATATTTTCATGTGTTCTATATAAATCCGGGAGATTGCCCACATATTTTCGGACACACTGTATACTTGGTGTGATTCCAATGTATCACTTTTTAGATATAATAAAACCAGTGGTACTACCTAGAAAAACTGAGGTAAACTGCCAAAAAAAACGAAGTATTAAAAAGGAAAGATATTAAAGATAATTAAGTATGATCATTAAAAGATGTAAATCAAAAATAATAGCGTAATTTGTAATTTTAGTCTAAGATCCAAATACGAAGCGACCTTCACCCATCTATTTACCGGATAGACACTGTTTTATATTAAATTTAATATTTAAACCAAGGTATCGCCATTGAGTTGCCTAAAAAAATATGCTTAAGTCTATGATTAATTTAAAAAAATTGTCCCAAAAATTTTGTCCTGTATATGGCAGTAATAATGTAAAACTTACGTTGATTTTCTTTCAAATATATTTATAAAGCCGTAGAATATTTTTAAATTTAATAAAATATTTCAAGTAGAGTTTAAAACGCTATACAGGGTGTGTTAAAAAAGTTGAGGTTATTTCTTTAAATTAAATAAAGCCTTGACCCATTCGCGATGCCTTAATTAGCATACCATAATTGATTAACCATGGTTTTCGGTAAGCAGATGAGTGAAGGACGCTTCCTATTCAAATCTCGTTTTATTTAAAGGGCAAAAAACAGTGCAGTATTTTTTGAAGGCCAGAAAAGATTTTTACCACCATTTTTTTAAACATATATCTTAAAACCATAAATAAAGCTTTAAGAAAAAAGAAAGATTTTTCCAGCACTTAGCAAATCATCAAAACTCACGGAAATTTGTAGAAAAGGTGAAGTAAAATGCAAAGAAATGCTTAAGTTAACGATTAAAACAGAAAATTGATCATAAATTGGATTATAACATGGTTTTACTCAAAAGAAAAATAAGAAAAAATTACTGCAGTACTTTTTTTTGTAGAATGGCAAATCATTTCATTCAAATCTGTCTGCCTGTGTGTTTTCCACCAAAGATCTCAGAAAAAACACCCTTTTTCCATTTGAACTTTATGAATAAATATTAAATATTGTTTTAAACCAGTTCGTGTCCAATAATGTGTAATTAAAACAGAAAATTGTCCATAAATTGGATTATAACAGAGTTTTACTTAAAAGAAAGGGATTGTTTAATAAGAAAAAAATTACTGCAGTACTTTTTTTGTAGAATGGCAAATCATTTGTCATTCAAATCTGTCAAAAGGTATTTTTCCACCAAAGATCTCAGAAAAAACACCCTTTTTCCATTTGAACTTAATGAATAAATATTAAATATTGTTTTAAACCGGTTCGTGTCAAAAAATGCATAATTAAAACAGAAAAGTGTCCATAAATGCGATTAAAACAGGGTTTTACTCAAAGAAAGGTATTGTTTTATAAGAAAAAAATTACTGCAGTACTTTTTTTTGTAGAATGGCAAATCATTTGTCATTCAAATCTGTCAAAAGGTGGTTTTCCACCAAAGATCTCAGAAAAAACACCCTTTTCTCATTTGAACTTTATGAATAAATAATAAATATTGTTTTAAACCAGTTCGTGTCAGAAAATGCATAATTAAAACAGAAAAGTGTCCATAAATGGGATTATAACAGGGTTTTACTCAAAAGAAAGGGATTGTTTAATAAGAAAAAATTACGGCAGTACTTTTTTTGTAGAATGGCAAATCATTTGTCATTTAAATCTGTCAAAAGGTGTTTTTCCACCAAAGATCTCAGAAAAAAACACCCTTTTTCCATTTGAACTTAATGAATAAATATTAAATATTGTTTTAAACCGGTTCGTGTCAACAAATTCATAATTAAAACAGAAAATTGTACATAAATGGGATTAAAACAGGGTTTTACTCAAAATAAAGGTATTGTTTTATAAGAAAAAAATACTGCAGTACTTTTTTGTAGAATGGTAAATCATTTGTCATTCAAATCTGTCAAAAGGTGTTTTTCCACCAAAGATCTCAGAAAAAAACACCCTTTTTCCATTTGAACTTAATGAATAAATATTAAATAGTGTTTTAAACCAGTTCGTGTCAAAAAATGTTTAATTAAAACAGAAAATTGACCATATATGAGATTATAACAGGGTTTTACTCAAAAGAAAGGGATTGTTTAATAAGAAAAAATTACTGCAGTACTTTTTTGTAGAATGGCAAATCATTTGTCATTTAAATCTGTCAAAAGGTGTTTTTCCACCAAAGATCTCAGAAAAAACACTTTTTTCCATCTCAGAAAAACACTTTTTTCCCATTTGAACTTTACGAATGCATATTAAATATTGTTGTAAACCAGTTCGTCTCAAAAATATAAAATTGTACTTACAAATCACAAAACATTTCAAATAAACTATCACAGACGTCCCGAATCGAGCCATCTTTCCGACCACAACCTCTCACATGGGGTTTAGACTGGATTTCCGTCGTGAATTTTCCTCAAACATTAATGCCATTCTGAGTGCGCCCACGCAGAATCAGTGGGTCGATATCAATATCGGGACGCATGCGATGCGGAGAAAACGTGGGAGCATATTTTCATTGATGCCCACATTTTCCACTCTTCGGGAAATTTTAATGACGTTAGAGAATTAGAGGGTTAACGAAAATGAAGTGTTTATATTGTGTTTAAATAAACCTACCTTAAGAAGCTTGGCAATGAGTTTGATAATACAGTGCAGGCTTGATAATCCGAACTAATAAAAACCAAGGCGATTCGGATTAGCGAGCAGCTCTTTTTTATTATTAAACGCAAAAAAGTAATTACGGCGTAATTCGCATAGAGGAATTAGATCTTCAGCATCATATCCAATGTCTCCATCGTTATCGGACATAATTTTGTTCCAGCACTTCTGCAAGACTTTAGAAGAGACCTTTTTCCAAGCATTGCATAGCAGACATACTGCATCTTTTAGGTTAAGAGTTTTTAACAACGTAACAACGCTGTCTCGTTACTTAATAAAATGTGGGCTAAAAGGCTTTTTGATAAAATAATTTTGTTAGTCTGATAACATTTTGATCCATAGGTTGCAAGAGTGCTGTACAATTTGGTGGGAGAAATAATGTTGTAAATCTTGCATCTTCACTAGTCATCTCTTATACAGTTCCATGACTTGAGGCATTATCTATGATTAACAGCGCTTTTTCAGGCAAATTGTGACTTCCTAAATGCTCCCTAACCTGAGGAATAAATGATTGATAAAAATAATCTATAAAAATCTTTGTAGTCATCCATGCATTAGCAGATGATTTGTATTCAACAGGAATGCCTGGGTTTTTAAATGCCCGTAGATTTTAACTAACTAAACTCTGCTCTTGGCTCTCCAGTTATCTTTCTAATCGACGTATATCAGTCATTGTTAATGGCCACTCTTCAAGCTTTCACGAAATTAATGCTGGAGTGCCTCAGGGTTCAGTACTAGCACCAACTTTGTTTCTTCTTCATATCAACGACCTTTTTCTTCCACAACCAATCCCATTCATAGTTATGCTGACGATAGTACCCTTCACTCCATTTTTTAGGTTCCCAAACCAATCTCTCAACCCGACTTGGAAAGCAAACGCAGGGCGATGCAGATATCTCTTTCACAGGATCTCAATTTGATATTGGATTGGGGCGCCAAAAATCTCGTTCAATTTAATGCACTCAAAACACAATCATGTTCCTTGTCGTGAAAAAATCATCAAACACTCACCCTTGCTTATGATTGGCCAGGTTTTGCAGAACGGGGACACATTTAACCTTGTGGGCGTCACATTTGAAAATAACCTTAACTGGCATAAACACATTGTATCTATAGCCACCGCGGCGTCAAAAAGCTTGGACTTCTTTTCCGAGCCAAAAGTATTTTTCCCTTCTAATTTATACACTTTGTATGTGTCCCAAATTCGACCCTCTCTGGGGTTCTCATGTCTGGGGAATGGCATCCCCTACAACCCTCAGCATTCTTGATGCCAATCAAAGAAGGGCTGTTCGTCTTATTAATGATCCTTTACTTACTTAAAGACTTCCTTCTCTTGCCGATCGTCGAGCTGTGGGAGATCTATCGCTCTTCTATAGATACTTTTACGGCTTCTGCTCCGACGAATTATCCAGTATAGTCCCTCCTCTTGCAGCTCCCAACAGAGAAACTCGTGTTGCCGCACGTATGCATCTCTATACGGTCAATTGGACAGGCCCCGAACTTCCCATTTCGTTCGTTCTTTTATACCTAGAGTTTCTAGACTGTGGAACCTACTGCCAGCGGAGGTCTTTCCTTCCCCCAAATATTCAAGTATTTAAGTCCCGTGTCAACAAACTCCCCAACAAACTCTTACCTCGCTTATGACACCCACGGTACGTTAGTATTTAGGTTTCAGACTACGTGGATTGTCCAAAGATAAAAAAAAACACAATATATTGTAAAAGCTTTCAATATAATCTACAAACGGTAAATAATATTGTACAATATGAATTTTGCGCAATAATATTGATCGTCTGTGGGCCGTTTTATCCTTGTAAATGTTTATAATGTCTCTATCATTTAAAACTCGTTGCCGGGATTCCATCGGGACTGGGCCAAACGGCCTTTGTTCAGCCTTCGGGGGTCGAAAAAATCACCTTGACCCGATGCATTGCGACAACCAGATAATTCTTTGTTTTATCTCCTCCTTTTTTAATCAATATAATTAGCCTTAATACCCGTTCTTTTTTTTAATTAAAGGTTTTATCCTGTAGGTAAAGAATGCACGGAAATAAGGGAAACTGTTAATTTTCAGCTTATTAGATAAAATTGGTTTTGTGCTGTAATTTTTGATACTAAAATAGTAGTTTTTCTACAACGGTTAAAATTGCTGCTTTTTTAATTGTAAGCATAAAGGAAGATAAAGTACTGAATTTTATTATACTGTGTTAAAAATCGTAACTTTTTTGACTGTCCGACGATTTTTTGACACATTGAATTAGTGTTTTATTCCAGTGTCTACTAGAATTTATTTAAATATAAATTTATCCAATGTAACAGTAAATGCAACATCAACTAAAAGAAAGATCAAGTTCATTTTTTTTTATCTTTGGACAATCCACGAAGGCTAAAAGCCTAAATACTAACGTACCGTGGGTGTCTTAAGCAGGGTAAGAGGAAGTTTGTTAACACGGGACTTAAAAACTTGAAGATTTTGGGGGATGAAAAGACCTCCGCTGGCAATAGGTTCTACAGTCTAGAAACTTTAGGGATAAAAGAACGAACAAAGTGGGAAGTTCGGGGCCTGTCCAATTGACTGTATAGGGATGCATATGTGCGGCACCACGAGTTTCTCTGTTAGGAGCTGCAAGAGGAGGGACTATACTGGATAATTCGTCGGAGCAGAAGCCGTAAAAGTATCTATAGAAGAGCGATAGATCTCCCACGGCTCGACGATGGGCAAGAGAAGGAAGTCTTTGAGTAAGTAGAGGATCATTAATAAGACGAACAGCCCTTCTTTAAATGGCATCAAGAATGCTGAGGGTTGTAGGGAATGCCATTCCCCAGACATGAGAACAATATTCCAGAGAGGGTCGAATTTCCAAAGTATATAATTTGGAAGGAGAAAAATACTTTTGGGTCGGAAAAGAAATCCAAGCTTTTTTGAAGCCGCGGTGGCTATAGATACAATGTGTTTATGCCAGTTAAGGTTATTCCCAAATGTGACGCCCACAAGGTTAAATGTGTCCCCGCTCTGCAAAACCTGGCCACTCATAAGCAAAGGGTGAGTGTTTGATGATTTTTTTCGCGATAAGGAACATGATTGTGTTTTGGATGCATTAAATTGAACGAGATTTTTGACGCCCCAATCCAATATCAAATTGAGATCCTGTGAAAGAGATATCTGCATCGCCCTGCGTTTGCTTTCCAAGTCGGGTTGAGAGATTGGTTTGGGTACCTGGAAAGTGGAGTGAAGGGTACTATCGTCAGCATAACTATGAATGGGATTGGTTGTGGAAGAAAGAAGGTCGTTGATGTGAAGAAGAAACAAAGTTGGTGCTAGTACTGAACCCTGAGGCACTCCAGCATTAATTTCGTGAAAGCTTGAAGAGTGGCCATCAACAATACCTGATATACGTCGATTAGTAAGATAACTGAAGAGCCAAGAGCAGAGTTTAGTTGGAAGACCGTAGGAGGGAAGTTTATTAAGAAGTGCGTCATGCCAGACTTGGTCGAAAGCTTTAGATATATCAAGAGCAACGATCTGGGACTCACCTAGAAACTCAAGAGACTTGTTCCAGTTGTGTGAAATGAACGAAAGAAGATCTGCTGTAGATCTCTTTTGACGAAATCCGTATTGCCTGTCTTCTGACATGATCTGTTTTAGTTCATATTTTATGTCACTAAATTCATCAGTTTGTGGATATATTTATTAAAAATTATCAAAAGTTAACAATATGCATTTCAATGAATCAGAAATTAAAATTATACAATCTATAAGGTCGTAGAAAAGATGGTATGCAACACGTGCATGCAGAGCGTTTTTTACTTATGGAATTGCCGCACTTGCCTCAAGGCCCGTGCTCTACTTCTATTTGTAAAAAAAAATACTTTATGCACTTCTTACATAAATTACAATTTGGTAGTTTATACAGAGACAACAATGAGACGAGTAACTGGTCCTAACAATTTGTACATTGTATTTATCTCTTTCTGGTTTAACACAAGTTTCAATAAATATGTCTTTGTCTTTCATCATGGCAGACTATCGTAGATGGAGCAATCATCGCTTTGCCCTGGTTGCCAAGTTGTTTACAATTTCTGCATGTAAACTTTAATGTCCTTTTCTGGCTCACATCTAATTAAGAGAAAGAAAATATACCATGAATTGAATATTTTTAACTTGACAAACGTTGCCGCAGGCAGTCACGCCGAAATGTTATTCGATATTTGTGTTTGATATTTTTCAATGGCCGATTTGTTTGGACAGTTTGTTTACATTTTCTGTGATTTATTGTGTGTTTCGTGGTTTTTTACCTTTAATTGGACTTTGAATATTGACTTTTATTAGTGATCACAGTGTATATATTAAATTTTGTGCTTTTCAACAGATAATTTAAGGTAATATTGACATGGTTATCTGTAAGAAAAAATCTTTATAAAAACTAAATAAATGACATTTTTAATTAGGTGTTTGTAATTATTGAACTAAACCCCAATATTTTATATAAATAGGAAACAAAAACAAGTACCTAACATTAAGGGCAAAAATAGCACAGCTATATAATTTGAATTTGGCGGGCAAACGATAAAGTCGACTCACGCGCCATCTGCGTTTACCTTCCTTGAAGACAGACAAGGAAGGCCCAGCAGCTATCTCTCTCTCGGATAATTTATTTACATTTAGTTGCTCGTCTCATTGTTGTCTCTGGTTTACATTAAAAGATAGGCTGTACATAATTATTGAGAATTATTTTCAAGCCGTTAAGCGTTCTACTTGCTGTAAACAATCGACTGTATCCGAAATACTTCAAAACAATACAAAATATATTTTTGAATATTAAAATTTTAAATGTTTTCCTTACTTAATATACAAAAACATGTATTTAGTTTTAAATTGCGAAATGCGTATAAAATATATATGTTCTTATTTTTTTATTTTTCGATATCAAACGTAAATCGGATTCCAACACTATAACAAATACAGTATTAATTACTTTCTTTAATCCTTTTTTTTCTTTGTGACATCCTACGAAGGCTCATGCCTAAATACCAAAACACCATGGGTCTCGGGTTATTAGATGTTTAACCCATCTTTTCCTTTGTTTCGTCAACCTTGCCCAAGCACTGAAACATGCAGTTTTTGCACTTCACAGCATCTTTAAGATAACGCGGTAGTGCCACCATGGACGTTATTATTAAATAACTACTACCTAAAAATGACTCTCCGGCTGGGGATCGAACCCAGACCTTCTGGGTTAGAGATCAAACACTGTTCACTACGCTACCAGTGAGACGCGGTACAGACTGTAATTCAATTGAATGTACCATAACTCATCTCAAGACCTCAACAGGTTTTTGATACATGTAAAATTAGCTGTTAAAGGTGTAAAATAGATTATAAACACCCGGTGTCATGAAAACTGTCCTTCTCCGGAGTAAAATCAAAGTCGGTCTATATAGGGTCGCGACATTCGGCCATATTGCTTTGACGTGTTATGACGTCAAATCTCCCATTTTTCGGCCATGTTGTTCAGTGCCGGAGATATACAGTTTATTGTATTAGTAGAACAACCGTTTACACAATAGTTTTTAATTTTTATTAAGTTGTAAATTCTTTTACTTTAAATTAAAAACATTTGGAATTACATCTTTCAACAAATATCACTTCCAAAACAATGCAAAATGAAATGCGCAAATTCTAGACGCCAGTAGATTGATTATCAACTTTGATTTTACCCAGGCTTGCCAATTATTCTACGTGGAGTGCCTTCCTTGCGTCCCCGACCTCGAACCGCCTAAAAGTTGAGGATGTGTCGCAACCTTATAAATATAAACTAACCTTGGAGTAAAATAACATTTTTTTTATTTAGAATCTGTACTTAAATTCTTTTAGCAACATTTTGAAACACCCCTTATATTTCACCAAAAAAATAGTTGTTAAAAACGTTTTATATCATTAGGGAACCACGTGATGATACACTTAAAACAGGTTATAATTGTATTTAATTTTTGTCATTTGTCTCCTCAATTATAGCTCTGTTTTAGGAGTACATATTAATTTTAGTTGTTACATTGGACGAACGAATAAAAATACGTTAAATTATTTTGCTACAATTTCAATCAACAATAGCTTGTCAAGGTAATAGAACCTAGTGATTATGTCAACTTATATTAGTTTGTATACAGGTTCTTCTATAAAACAAGAACTATTATTTGTAGCTTTAGGTTTTTAATAGAGACATTTTGCACCTCTTATTTTGCAATTCCGTTGTGGTTAACGTTATTCTGAGTCTGCGCAGTAACGCAAACATGATCCGTTATCGTTATTAACCATACCGGACTCCTTTAATTACGGATGAATACCGAAGAGCTGTATCGTTATCGTTATTGTTAAACTGCGTGGTTGTCGGATTGTAGAATTTTTAATATCAATTATTTAAGAAGGTTGACATTTTAATGCCGTATTAATTAAAATATCATTGATACATAGGCTCTAATTAGCGAAAAATCCATAGCAGTAAGAAAAATAAAATAGTGTAAAGAAATTAAAACGGACTTGCATTTTTAAGAATGTTTTAAATCAGTAATCTATTTACATGTTACAATCTGGCACACTTGCTTTTTATTCTACTACCAAACCTAACCTTACTTTTTGTGTTTTGCTTATACTGTATTGTTACATCTACTTTGAAAAACAAAATCAAGAGAAATATTTGCATATATTTAAATATCAATATATAACTTATGGAGAATAAAAGTAAGTACTGATTTTTCGTAAACTTTAAAATCGGTGAACCACAGGTAAAAATAAGGTTATGTGTCGAAAGCGCAGACGCAAGATAAATTTATTCAAAGAGGCTGCAAAATCTCTGTCTAAAACTGCTGCTGTAATCGTTATGTTTAATAACGATAACCATAAGGAGGCCAATAAACGTCTGTTAGTTTAAGAGGTGCAAAATGTCTCTAAAAGCAAAAAAAAGTTGAAGAACAAAAACAAAAGAAAAAAGGTCCCTAGCCAAAGTTTTTTTGTATCTTGCTTAGATTTTGAGAAAAAAATATAATCCAATTAATAGCATATCCCTGGACCACTCAAAAACATAGGAAAAATTATAAAAACACTTAATTTCGTAAAATTTATTAGTTTAAATTTAACTGTTATTTAATTTAGTATTTGTTGGTGTTGTTTTATAATTAGAAATAAATATTACAAAAAAATCCAAAGGGAAAAACCTCATGTTTATTGTGTGGTTTAGAAATATGCAATTAGAGATTTTTTTCCTCAAAAGCTAAGAAAGCTACAAATATGTTAAAAGGGCATCATTTGTTCAATAAAAGAAAAACTTAAAAATTGCACCAAAGACAGTGAAGTACATTTTTTACTTATAAATATTTGTATAGGCGTCACTCAGTGCGCCAGAGGAAAAAAATAATCAAGAGATATGCCTCTTATTTAATGTATTCCTTTTACCTTCTAGAACCGTTCTGAACTGTCAATAGTGTCAAGAACGGTTCTACAACATGAAAAAATATCAAAAAATTGTAAAAGGAACACTTATGGTTTCGTTCTGGGCGGATCTAAAGCATAAAAGGAATTCAGCAATTGCTATAAATACCACTGACAAATTTTATCAAAATCGGATAAGGAGTTCTTGGGAGATTAATATAAAACCGAAGTTTTTTAAAAAAATTAAACATTCCTATTTTAGAAACAATGCGTTTCCAGACCAATATTTATATAAACTTTTTTTCTAGAATTAGCTTAGGAATATACCTTAAATTTGCATACTGCAATTAGAAAACACCCTTTATATTTGATGTAGGTTCCATGTCTCAGTTCTTAGTGTTGTAAAATAAATCGTTGATAATCAAGGCCATTCTTAGGGTGACTTACGCCGTGGTGCAAAAATAATTGGCCACCCCAACAAGAAAATGTTAATTGAGGTATAAAAATTTTTGAAGAGCAAAAAAAAGGTCCCCACACTTTCATAATACATTATTATACTGAGTCCTTTATTCCAGTATGCCACATTGCTTTTCTTTCTTCCTTAATACTTTTAAAGAGCAAAAAAATGTCCTCACTTTAAAATTACACTCCAAAAAGTTTATTTTCTAAATACCGCCCTTCACTTCACAATTTTCCGCCCCCACAGCGTTGCGCCCTGGTGCCTTGCACCACTTGCACCACCTGGTAGGCACGGCCCTGTTGATAATAGTATATTGTAGTCCCTGGGTTAGTAATGCGATATACGTAGGGTGTCTCGAAAAGTTTTGAGATATACGTACATTTATTTGATTTTGTAAAAATAATTTCCACCACATTGAATACACTTTTCCATTTTAACAAACCAGTCACTGAAAATAGCTTTCCACTTTTCATTTGAAATTTGAGCGCATATTTTATCCCAGGCCTCCAGTAGCGCGTCTTCAGTTTTAAACTTTTGTCCTTCCAGTTGGCTCTTAACAAAAGGAAACAATCCAAAGTAACACGGCGCCACGTCGGGGCTATAAGGCGGATGTTCCAAAAGTCATAAGCCTGCATCTGTCAAAAATTGACTGGTAAGTTCAGCTTGATGAGGTGGGGCATTGTCATGTTGAAGGTACCAGCTAGCGAGTTGCGAGTTTGGGCGAATCACTCTTAACTTTTCTATAAGTTTTGAAAGGCATAATGTAGTGTACCAGAGAGCATTTACTGTCTTCCGTTCTCGAAACACAACACGTTTAATTATTCCCCTTGAACCAAAGAAAACAACTATTATTATTTTTTGTTACAGATCTTGATTTGCGAACTTCGGTCGGAGTTTCTTCACCTTCGAGAACCCATATCTTATTCTGTTGTTTAGTTGGGACGTCGTAATAATAAAGATAAGTTTCATCTCCAGTGACGATCGACACTAATTCTTTAGATTTACCCTCCTGGAATTTGGACATCATTTTTTTACATCAATTCACTCTTTTTCTCTGCTGCTCGGGAGTTAAGTTGTGTGGAACCTAAAGAGTACACATTTTTCTAAAACCCTAGTGCCCATGTATGATCGTGTGTAATGTTGCTAAACTAATGTTCAATGTCTCTTCTAACTGTCGATAGATAATTCGTCGGTTTGTTTCTATAGCTTTTTGGACGGCAGATATGTTTTCTGGGGTAACTACTTCACACGGTCGATCTGAGCGTGAGGTGTTTTCAAGCGAAAGCGAGCCCCGCTGAAATTGTTTGTACCATCAGTATATGGTCGCACGACTGTCCATAGTCATTACCAAGTATAGGCTTGATTTCTTCTAAACACTGTCTTGAGATAACCAACGTGAAAAGTTGTATTTCAAAATTGCACGGCACTCGATAGTCGTCCACGACGCCATTGCGCTAAAATCGCTGGACACGAACTGGCACAAAACTGATAGTTTACTAATAACTATGTAGGACTACGACATGCCATGACATGTACATACAAAAAACATCAATGTTACTTTCCTGCACCGTTTAGTTACAAAGTATCTCAAAACTTACTGAACACCCTACGTATTGGTGATACTGGTAGTAATATACAGGGTAGAAGAAAAAGTACATATTTTGCATATGGTGATACTGGTAGTAATATACAGGGTAGAAGAAAAAGTACATATTTTTTTATTTAAGAACCCTGTATATTATTTTACTATTAAAAAGATCTTTAAATGAGCTTTAAGAAAATACCACATTAAGTACATCTAACTTTATTAGTTTCGGAAATATAATCATCCAAATCAGGTATTTAGGTAATTTTTAAAGTACCGCCATTTTGTAATAGGTAAAGATATTGACTTCATATTCTAGGGTTATAAAGTATTCGTCAGGAGCTTTAAAATGATGTATCACTCGACCCGCCTTCTCATTTAAGAATCCCCGTTCCCCCTCAATAAATATCTTGACGTGTTTCGGCGATTTTCTCAAATCTGTCTCGTTTCGAAGATAACTTGAGTGGAAAGTTATTAAATGAACACCCTATATGTATATTTGCATCCGATTGGAAAAAAAACTTAAGTTGAGCTAGCTACGCCCTTGGCCCTGTATATTACAGACAATAATTAAGGAACTTTCCTCGTAATCTTTTAAATGAAGATGTATTCTAAAAATATAGGAATATCCTGTTTAAACATGGTAATTACATTCGACTATCGAATACAAACACTCGTTAATTCCCCTTCTGTAAAAACGTGAAATTAAAACATGGACTTCGCGACCTTTGACACGGGCAATGAATTCTCCACATTATTTTAATCCACATTTTAAAACTTAGACTGTACCTCTTATTTTGAACATTGAGGACGTTAAAACCCAGTCTAAGGGACTTGGTAAATTTAAGAATTGGTTTGAGAATAGGATACATAATTTTTTATAATTAACTGGTTTGAAATTAATTTGTAAAATGGAGAAGTACCACTTTGAAAATGGACTTTAGGCAGTGCGTGTCTGATGGTTAATTGCCAACCGAATGTTTTGTTAGTGTAAATTTTACTTAAAAAAGGTGAGTGACAATATTTGTAATATTTGTTTTAAGTGTTATGATATGAATCAGGGACGTAGCTACCGCTAAATCAATGATACAGGACCTCCGGGCTACAGGGGCCCCCTAAGGTAAACAAAATTGATAGGAACCAAAAAGCAATACTTAAATAAGAAAAACAATCTAATTTTAAAAGTGGGGCCTTTATTTTGTTCTCCAAAAATGTTTGATAGGAACGAATTAATATTTTTAGTGGATGTACTAATACTATAGGAGGTAGGAGGGTTAATACACATTTTCAGCATTAGCTGATTTTTTTATCTTTGGACAATCCACGAAGGCTGAAAGCCTAAATACGAACGTACCGTGGGTGTCTTAAGCGAGGTAAGAGGGAGTTTGTTGACACGGGACTTAAATACTTAAAGATTTAGGGAGGAAGGAAAGACCTCCGCGCGCAGCAGGTGCCACATTCTAGAAACTCTAGGGATAAAAGAACGAACAAAGTGGGAAGTTCGGGGCCTGTCCAATTGGACCGTATAGGGATGCATACGCGCGGAATCACGAGTTTCTCTGTTGGGAACCGTAAGTGGAGGAACTATACTGTACAATTCTTCAGAGCAGAAGCCACGGAAGTACATATAAAAAAGCGATAAATCCCCCACAGCCCGACGATGGGCAAGAGAGGGAAGCCTTTCTGTTAGTGAAGGATCATTAATGAGACGAATAGCTCTTCTTTGAATAGAATCAAGATTGCTTAGGGTTGTGGGGGACGCCATGCCCGAGATATGAGATAATATTCCAAGAGGTCGGATTTGGGACACATATAAAGTGTATAAATTAGAAGGGGAGAAATAATTTTTGGCTCGAAAGAGAAATCCAAGCTTTTTGAGGCTGCCATGGCTACAGATACAATGTGTTTATGCCAGTTAAGGTTACTTTCAAATGTGACTCCTACAAGATTGAAGGTGTCTTTGCTCTGTAAAACTTCGCCGCTCGTAAATAGAGGATGAGTATTTGATGACTCTTATCGCGACAAGGAACATGATTGTGTTTTGGATGCATTAAAATGGACGAGATTTTTGGCGCCCCAATCCAATATTAAATTAAGATCCTGCGAAAGAGATATCTGCATCGCTCTGCGTTTGTTTTTCAAGTCAGGTTTAGTTATGGGTTTAGGAACCTGAAAACTGGAGTGTAGGGTACTATCGTCGGCGAAACTATGAATGGAATTAGTTGTGGACGACAGAAGGTCGTTGATGTGAAGAAGAAACAATGTTGTTACCAGAACTGAGCCCTGAGGGACTCCAGCATTTACTTGGTGAAAGCTTGAAGAATGGCCGTCCACAATAACTGATATACGTCGATCAGATAGATAACTAGAGAGCCAAGTACAGAGTTTAGTTGAAAGATCATAGGAGGGAAGTTTATTAAGAAGTGCGGCATGCCAGACCTGGTCAAAAGCTTTGGATATATCAAGAGCAACGATCTGGGACTCACCTAGAAACTCAAGAGACTTATTCCAGATCTTTTGTGGCGAAATCCATATTGCCTGTCATGCAAAATTTTGTGTTTTTCTATGTACTTAAGAATTTGTGAATTAATTAATTTTTCCATTACTTTATAAAGAACCGCCTTCTCTGGATTAACCTGCACCTTTGTCAAATAAATATAGTATTATTAGTATTATAGTATTTTAACTATGATGCGGGTTTTGACCCACCAATTTCGCCATCACCAGCCGATGCTGGACATTTTGTTTATCAGAATATAAAAAAATATTTAAATAAGTTTAATAACTGTATAAAATCCCTGACGTAATAAAAACTGGCCGAGTCAAAGCTAACGTACTTTAAGATCTCATACATATATGGCTTTCATACAGAATTTGGCATTCATTTAGATCTCCAATCTTTTTGCGACGAATCCCACAGCCAATCATAATTTTAGTAATTATTTCTACCGCTAAAGGAAAGATAGAACTATTTGCTAAACAATTTGCTGCCAATTCAACCCTTGACCCTCCCGTAAATCATCCAATTCCAGCGTTTACCCCAGTTCCTCATAAAATGCCCGATATTATTTTTAAGGTAAAACACATTAAGCGTATCCTTTCTTCCCTTAACACCAAGAAATCGTCTGGGCTGGATGGCATACCAGCAATCGTTTTAAAAAAATGTGCTCCAGAACTTGCACCAATCTTAACTCGGCTCTTTCGAATTTCTTACGACACAGGTATCTTTCCGGAGAGCTGGAAAGCTGCACGTGTTCAACCTATTTCCAAGAAAGGATCTAAATCTCTTCCATCTAAGTATAGACCAATTTCAATTCTCTCAGTTCTTTGTAAAGTAATGGAAAAATAATTAATTCACAAATCCTAAAGTACTTAGAAAAACACAAAATTTTGGATGACAGGCAGTATGGATTTCGCCACAAAGATCTACAGCAGATCTTCTTTCCTTCGTATCACACTGTTGGAATAAATCTCTTGAGTTTCTAGGTGAGTCCCAGATCGTTGCTCTTGATATATCCAAAGCTTTTGACCAGGTCTGGCATGCCGCACTTCTTAATAAACTTTCCTCCTATGGTCTTTCAACTAAACTCTGTACTTGGCTCTCTAGCTATCTATCTGATCGACGTATATCAGTTATTGTGGACGGCCATTCTTCAAGCTTTCACCAAGTAAATGCTGGAGTCGCTCAGGGCTCAGTTCTGGCACCAACATTGTTTCTTCTTCCCATCAACGACCTTCTCTTGTCCACAACTAATTCAATTCATAGTTTCGCTGACGATAGTACCCTTCACTGCAGTTTTCAGGTTCCTAAACCCATCACTAAACCTAACTTGGAAAACAAACGCAGAGCGATGCAGATATCTCATTCACAGGATCTTAATTTAATATTGGATTGGGGCGCCAAAAATTTCGTCCATTTTAATGCATCCAAAACACAATCATGTTCCTTGTCGCGAAAAAGAGTCATCAAATACTCATCCTCTACTTATGAGCGGCCAAGTTTTACAGAGCAAAGACACCTTCAATCTTGTGGGCGTCACATTTGAAAGTAACCTTAACTGGCATAAACACATTGTATCTATAGCCACGGCAGCTTCAAAAAGCTTGGATTTCTCTTTCGAGCCAAAAGTATTTTTCCGCTTCTAATTTATACACTTTATATGTGTCCCAAATCCGACCTCCCTTGGAATATTGTTTTCATATCTGGGGCATGGCGTCCCCCACAACCCTAAGCATTCTTGATTCTATTCAAAGAAGAGCTATTTATTTCATTAATGATCCTTCACTTACAGAAAGGCTCCCCTATCTTACCCATCGTCGGGCTGTAGGGGATTTATCGCTTTTTATAGGTACTTCCATGGCTTCTGCTCTGAAGAATTATCCAGTATAGTTCCTCCACTCACGGTTCCCAACAGAGAAACTCGTGGTTCCGCTCGTATGCATCCTTATACGGTCCAACTGGACAGGAACCCCGAACTTCCCACTTTGTTCGTTCTTTTATCCCTAGAGTTTCTAGGTTGTGGAACCTGCTGCCCGCGGAGGTCTTTCCTTTCCCCCAAATCTTCAAGTATTTAAGTTCCGTGTCAACAAACTCCCTCTTACCTCGCTTAAGACACCCACGGTACGTTAGTATTTAGGCTTTAAGCCTTCGTGGTTTGTCCAAAGATAAAAAAAATAAACTTGGCTCACCTTTTTTACATTTACGTTTTTGGCGAGATTAGTTATTCCTCTATCCATCAGATTCTATGGGACTAAGGTCAGGTGATCTGGGTGACCATGGTTAAATATTCGGGCATACTCAATAAGCTAATCAAGGAATAAATAAAATATAAAACCGTAAATAAGCATAATTAATTAAACAGTAAATAATTTTTTTGTAGTGCAAGTTACCTACACATACAATGGATGATGAAACTGGTGAAATAAACTACAGGCTACAAGTTCAAACAAATGCAGAAACTGGTGAAGATGAGTACTTAACTTATGGTTATAATGACGAAACAGGGGAAAAGGAATATTATAGCATTGACAGATTATGTGAGACTTTAAATATGCCAAATCTCTTTAAAGTAAGCAGGTATGTTTGCATTCAGCAATTATTAAAGATTTTAAAAAACAATGTTTTTCTCTGATCAGACGAAAATCTACATATTACTATTACGTTTTCTTACCAACAAAATGCATTATTTCTGTAGGTGACAGGCGTTGCTGGTCAATGTTCTTTTACGGCCATGGACCAGGATTATTTTTCCGCACGCTCATCTTTTTCCAAGTGTTATACAGGGTGATTCAAAAATCGTTCACGAAACTTAAGGGGTGTACTTCTACTACTTGACAAAATAAGGGTAGAGCTTCATATAATTTTTTTCAAAATGTCATTCGTTTTCGAGTTACAAGCCGTCAAAGTTCAATTTTTATTTTGGGTTTTTCGCCATATTGCATTTATTTTTTAACCAATCCAGTTGATATTTGGCACACAAATCGAGCTTTGCAGATTTTAAAATTTTAATACAAAAGTACTTTTTTAAAATACCGCCAGAGGGCAGGTTACCTAAAACTTAAAATTTATTTACATCATAACTTTTTTATTTTGGCAGATATCGCAAAGCTGGGGGCGCCGTTTTATAGACAATCAAAAACTTAAAAAATAAGATACTCCTTAAGTCGATAAACCTCACCGTTTAAGGCACCAATAGGCATCAAAGTTTCATCAATTTCAATCAAATTACCTACATACATACAGGGTGTCCAGTAACTCAACCGACAAACTTTACGGGGCGATTCTACAACAAAAAATAAGAAAAAAACTTCATATAAACATATGTCCTAAACGTCTTAGATTTTGAACTACGGGGTGTTAAAATTTAAAAATAAAAGTTTTTTTTTTAATATTTAACACACCGTAGTTCAAAAACTAAGAAGTTTAGGACATATGTTTATATAAAGTTTATTTCTTATTTTTTGTTGTAGAATCGTTTGGTTAAGTTTGTCGGTTGAGTTACTGGACACCCTGTATGTATGTAGGTAATTTGATTGAAATTGATGAAAACTTTGATGTCTATTGGTGCCTAAACGGTGAGGTTTATCGACTTTAATAAAAGTACCTTATTTTTAAAGTTTTTGATTGTCTA
The DNA here is from genome assembly GCA_014170235.1 of Listronotus bonariensis. Taxonomy (NCBI): domain Eukaryota; kingdom Metazoa; phylum Arthropoda; class Insecta; order Coleoptera; family Curculionidae; genus Listronotus; species Listronotus bonariensis. The sequence goes on along the minus strand of JACEGR010000747.1, from coordinate 60,216 downwards.
TAAAATGGCGCCCCCAGCATTTGCGAAATCTGTCAAAATAAAAAGTTATGATGTAAATAAATTTTAAGTTTTAGGTAAAGTGCCCTCTGGCGGTATTTAAAAGAAGTAATTTTGTCTTAAAATTTTAGAATTTGCAAAGCTCGATTTGTGTGCCAAATATCAACTGGATTGTTTAAAAAACAAATGCAATATAGCGAAAAAACCAAAATAAAAATTGAACTTTGACGGCTTGTAACTCGAAAACGAATGACATTTTGAAAAAAATTATATGAAGCTCTACCCTTATTTTGTCAAGTAGAAGTACCCCTTAAGTTTAGTGATCGATTTTTGAATCACCCTGCTTCTTCTACACGCTACATAATATGATACGAAATTAGTTTAAAAACGTTAATGTATTGCGTTTGTTGCAAAATGGCAGCAAACAATAAAAAAGATTAATAACCTATTTTTTGCATAACGAAAAATTTTAATTTTTAGATACACTACCCAACTAACCACCATAGTGAGATTCGAAAACTCCAGACAAAAACACAGCGAAAGATACACTGAATTCATCACTGCAATAGTATTCCTTATACCCACTTTTATCATATTCACTCCTCTCCTGGGAGTCATTATTTTGACATTTGACGTATTGTTACACAAATGGTGTCATCGGCAAAACAGCAAACTTAGACACAAAGGCAAAAATGACGTGTATTATCAGAGTCCATTGCACACCATATACAAAGAGTTCTGCTCAAAATGCGTAGCTGAGGAGGAGAGTAAGAAAATTAACAAAATTCAAGATATCAGGTATAACAAGAAGAGATATACTATGCAAGAGTCATTGAGGAGAGTAGTAGCGTGAGGAGATATTAGAAACAACAGGGATATCAGGATAATTATTTTTAATTAAAAAAGTTTAAGTATTCAATTATAGATGGGCCCATATTTAATTCATTCTGAAAGCGATGCCGCCAAGTACACAAAAAATGATAAAGTAAACAAACCTTTTCGAATGCACACAGCCTCGGACAGAGCCTGATTACGTATTTTAAGATAAATAATAAAAATACATTGCTAAAACATGTATCACCTACTTACAAAACATTCTCTTATTTCGCCTCTGCCTACTATAAAACGGGGGCACGTGGCGTGGTACTAGAAACTCGTCGGGTTAAATATTTTTTGCTGCAATAAATCATTGTTCACAAAAGGGTTTCTTTACTTATCATTTTTGTGTACTTGGCGGCATCGCTTTCAGAATGAATTAAATTTGGATCCATCTTTACAAACTATACTTACGATGTTTATTATTATCCACTATCATTAAACAGGATGTTCATGAACTGTGAAGCCAAATTGATATGATAGAATCATCTCATTAAAATAATATACATAAATCCGCAAATTTTTCAATCTCCAAATACAGGGTGTTAAGAGAACTAAAAAATTAGTCTCTTAATGCTTAATTTTTTTCTGTCAGATTTAGAATCAGCATTCCCAAAAACCCTTTAATTCATATTTTCAAAATCTCAAGAACTGATTTTAGCAAACAATTAATTTTAAGTAACCTTTTTAATAAGTCCTTTATTTAAAACTGTGATATCAAAATTACTAATTGCATCATTTTAGATTTCTGTATTTTCAACATAACTACCTTCTAAAACAATACACTTTTCAACAATTCTTCTTAAACGTAAATTCACATTTCTTAAAGTTTGGGGAGTAATTTCCTGGCACGCTTGCCTGATTCTAATGCAAAGTTCCTGTCTATTTCGCGGCCTAGTAGCATACACTTTATTCTTCAAGTATCCCCAGAGAAAAAAGTCACAAGGGGTAATATCCGGCGATCTGGGGGCCATGGTTCTAACGGAGAATTTCTACCTATCCACTTCATAGGAAAGTTTACATTTAAAAAGTTCCTAACTATCAGAGAATTAAGTGCAGGGGCATCATCTAATTGAAAGTATAAGTTTTGTCTCTGTGCTAGAGGTAATTCCATGAGAAAATCATAAAAATCACTTTGTAAAAAATGCAGGAAATGTTCTCCGTTCAGATTATCCAGGAAAAAGGTCCAACAAGGCGTTCGTTCAATATGCCACACCACATGGTAACTTTTTCACTGTATTGATTTTTACAGTTAATTACCCAGTTCGGATTTTCGGCTGCCCAAAACCTACAATTTTGACTAGACACCACACTGTTTGTAGTATATGTTGCCTCGTCAGTAAACATTATGTTCTTTAGAAAATGTCTATCGTTAAGATAGTTACCTTGCAACCACAAACAAAATTCAAACCGCCGTTCAAAATCACCATTTAACAGAAATTTTGGTTTAAATGCCCTAATCCTATTGCGTTTCAAACACCTCCATACTTTGTTTTTCGTTAAATTCAGAATCCTCGCCACTGATCTTAAACTACCATTTGGGTTGTTTCGAAATTCTGCTAAGGTATTTCGTCGTCTGGATAGTGTCTGTGATTTAAATTGTACCTCCTTGGTCTTGTCTTGAAAACCAATCCAGTTCTTGCGAACAATCTGTTAATTTTGGCAGCAGTATCGTGATTAATTGGTGCTCGGTCATGATGCCTGTCATTAAATATTTCACTAACCTGACGCGAAGATCTTTCATTATTACCAAATAAACGGATAATTTCTACTTTTTCTCCAATTGTTAGAATTACTCTTCGGTTTTGTGCCATTTTCGTAACAGTTAAGTAAGACTGCTTGACTTATTGACAATTCATATGAATTACTAAATGTCAAACAAAAGCTTTTGTTTCAAAGCACTCTGCGATTAATTTGCTCAAAAACAGCACAGGCCATCATACCAACAGTAACACAGCAGGCGTATCTTAGCAAAATTTCGAAAAACCTTTATTATAGTAGTTGGGAAGTATTGAATTCAAAGGAATGATATGGAGGCGTTTGAAACATAATAGAATTAGAACATTAAAACCAAAAAGTTAGGAATAAATAACCTCTTAAAAAAGTTACTTAAAATAAATATTTTTTTCAGTTAAAATCAGCTCTTGAGATTTTGAAAATATGAATTATAGGGTTTTTGGGGATGCTGATTCTAAATCTGACAGAAAAAAATTTTGAATAAGCCCTAATATCCTTTTCCTAAAAATCAAGTCTTTTTTACCCACCAAGACCGCATGCCAATGGTGAATAAAAGTTTTCACTTTCATGCCAAATACTTCATTTCTCTAACATACAATCACCACCAAAATTTGAAGAAAATCGCGTTATTTATAACTGAGATATCAGGGTGTATTCATGAAAAGCGGGACACACTGTATATAAACTTTTTTCTTATTTTGATGAAAGGATTCTACTACTATTTTGGTTTGGCATCACATCTCACGACCACCCTCTATATTTTTAGAACAGTGGGATTGCATCAAGTCAGAAAAAAAAAAATTTAAGATTTCAAAACACCCTGTATAAGATCGCCTTTTTTAGTTTTAACATTTAAATTTTTAACAGAGTTAGTTCATTGTGATATTTTTAGCATTAAGATTATCTGTATGGTGTGGTTTATAAAGTAAAATCAGTTAATACAGGATTTTTACAACTTTTGCCCATTGGTTTAATTTTTTTCCTTATGCACGCCTTATAAAACTTGAAAAATGTCACCAGCTGAGCTTGTGGTACTCTACCGGGTGTTGCATCGCCGGGCGGGACGTAGAAATCCCATGTAATTTTTAATGGGGTCAATTATTGGCTCCCCTAATTATTTTAGAGAAAAATTCTATTAAAGTTTATTGAAGAGCATGCAAATCTACGTCCATGGTAAAAACTTTAGATTTTATGGTTAACCCATTTGCTAGTTAGATGCTATTATATTTTTAAAAATTGTTACATTATTATCGCCTCATATTTCTGACCAACAATAAAAATACCAGTTAGCGTGACATTACGTTGTCATTTTGAAATTTAGTGCTTTATTATTATCAAAAAATCGTACTAACTGGTATTTTTATTGTTGTTCATACATATGAGGCGATAATAATGTAACAATTTTTAAAAATATATTAGCATCTAACTAGCAAATGGGTTAACCAAAAAATCTAAAGCTTTTACCATGGACGTAGATTTGCATGCTCTTCAATAAACTTCAAGAAGAATTTTTCTCTAAAATAATTAGGGAGCCAATAATTGACCCCATTAAAAATTACATGGGATTTCTATGTCCCGTCCGGCGATGCAACACCCGGTATACCTACCCTGATTAAAAAAAAAACAACATAACATGTTTTAAATCTTAAATATATTATTTATCTCTAACCTCTATTCAATTTCATTTATTCTACCCTCTTTCAACCTAGCTTTTCCTAATTTCTGTCTTCAACCAACTGGGTACCTCTGGATCAATATAATTCGCATTTGGGTATGGCATTGGTGGACTTGGAGCCTTGAACGGATGAACGTTTTTTAGTTTTCTCATCAAGAATTCCTTGTTTATTTGCTTGGGGTCTCTGTATTTATCCATGTACAAGTTGAAGGGCTGGCGTTTGGGGAACCACTGTTGTCTACGAATGTATGGTGGAGGAAAGTCATATTCATATACTGGTTCCTTCATATCTGAAAATATAAGTTGTCCTTCTGTTATAAAATAAGGTAATAGTTCGATATAGCGGTTTTCGCTATTATAAGAGATTTTCGAAAAATTCTTTTTCAGGGCGTTTCTATAGGTCGATTATGACACAAATCTGTGTGCGCGTTTTCCAAAATCAATTTCTATAATTTATTATTAATAAAAACATATTTACGGGACGGTGGAGTGAACAGGGTGCTGGGTGGGGACAAAACAGTATAAATCCAACGTCAAACACAAGACAACATTAATATACTGCACTCGGGGCACATGAAAAATGTAAATTAATTTTGAAAAGTATTAAATTTTTCGAAAACTATCCCACACATATGAGATATCTCGTCCGCCATAAATTAAAGAAGGAAAATTCATTTTGATCAGCTGATAACATGAAGTTCGTCATTATGAAAATGACGGTCTTGATAGAAGCAGCATTGCCAAACTTCTTATGAAGAATTAACACCAAGCCTATTTCGGGGATTATCCACCATTTCCATGAGAAACAATGGTATTTTTTGTAGAAATGCCTCCTTCTTTATGTTTAGGTATTTTCCTTTTTTCTCTACAAATTATTTTAGGAAGAAGGAATAACTTAATTTTTCATATGAATTTTGTCCTGTATCTTCCTTTTTGTTAAGCTATTGACACTTTCTCACTTTATTTGGCAACATCCCAAGACATTTACAGTTCTATTGCAAACTCTTCATTTTTATGCAGTGACAGTCATGGCGGGATTGTTGTACTATTATTTATTTTTAATTTTTTTAAACAATTTTTTGGACATTTTTGTAAACAGAAAGTGCGGTGTGTACTGTGAAATACTGTTTTTGGGTGTTTAATGTATCCATCATGTATGCCATCAACAATGACTGATATACCTCAATTAGAAAGATAACTGGAGAGCCAAGAGCAGAGTTTAGTTGGAAGACCATAGGAGGGAAGTTTATTAAGAAGTGCCAGACTTGGTCGAAAGCTTTAGATATATCAAGAGCAATGATCTGGGACTCACCTAGAAGAGAAAAGTAGCCTTTTCTCAAAAGACATAGCAAATTTTAGTTTATATCTTCTAGCTCTACTTACCTAATACTTTGTGAAAGAATTCCCTTAAAGTTGGACTCCAATCTGCCTGGAAGAATGCAAGACCTGCAGGTGTTATGTCATCTTGTAAACTTCTATAAAAATCAGAAGTTTTAAAAAGTTCTTTCTGCTAAATTTAAACAATTTCCTTCCTTTTTGTAAGCTGATAAGTTCAATTTTTTCTCCTGTTTATATAAAATAAAAACATGTCTATGATATCCTGTTCCTTTTGGTGGAAATGGTTGAATATAATCTACAATGGTTTCTCCTTTCTCAATGTTGTTGCCAGGAATATTAGCCCTAGAAAAATATGGTAATAGTTCAATATAGCGGTTTTCGCTATTATAAGAGATTTTGAAAAATTCTTTTCAGGGCGTTTCTATAGGTCGATTATGACAGAAATCTGTGTGCGCGTTTTCCAAAATTTATTTCTATAATTTATTATTAATAAAAACATATTTACGGGACGGTGGAGTGAACAGGGGTGCTGGGTGGGGACGAAACAGTACAAATCCAACATCAAACACAAGAAAACATTAATACACTGCACTCGGGGCACATGAAAAATGTAAATTAATTTTGAAAAGTATTAAATTTTTCGAAAAACTATCCCACACATACGGGATATCTCGTGCGCCATTAATTAAAGAAGGAAAATAGGCGCATTCATTTTGGTCAGCTGATAACATGAAGTTTGTCATTATGAAAATGACTGTCTTGATAGAAGCAGCGTTGCCAAACTTCTTATGAAGAATTAACACCAAGCCTATTTCGGAGATTATCCACCATTTCCATGAGAAACAATGGTATTTTTTGTAGAAATGCCTCCTTCTTTATTTTAAGGTATTTTCCTTTTTTCTCTACAAATTATAATAGGAAGAAGGAATAACTTAATTTTTCATATGAATTTTGTCCTGTATCTTCCTTTTTTTCAAGCTATTGACACTTTCTCACTTTATTTGGCAACATCGCAAGACATTTACAGTTCTATTGCAAACTCTTCTTTTTATGCAGTGACAGTCATGGCGGGATTGTTGTACTATTATTTATTTTTAATTTTTTTAAGCAATTTTTTGGACATTTTTGTAAACAAAAAGTGCGGTGTGTACTGTGAAATACTGTTTTTGGGCGTTTAATGTAGGATTTCTACTGTTTCGTCCCCACCCAGCACCCCTGTTCACTCCACCGTCCCGTTATTATGTTTTTATTAATAATAAATTATAGAAATGGATTTTGGAAAACGCGCACACAGATTTGTGTCATAATCATACTATAGAAACGCCCTGAAAAAGAATTTTTCGAAAATCTCTTATAATAGCGAAAACTGCTATATCGAACTATTACCAAAAATATAAACAATGTTGCCACTTTTATAAGTTTCCTATAGAAATTTTAATAGAAATTAAGTAGTTAAAAGAATGAATAGTCACCAAAATAAAAAATTACTTACACAAACCAATGAACATATTCCTTGTCATTATCAGCAAAATGACCATCAGGATTGGTTAAAATTAAAGTCCATAAACTATCTTTGTCACTTTCAAATGATACTGTAGGTTTCTGTCCTGCATCTTCAGGTTTTAAAATGTTTCCGTAGTAGACTGGTAACTGCACATCATCTTTGACATAAAATACTTTTAACGGGACGTATGAGTTGAAGTAGACATCACCAAAGAGGTGTTCGAAGATACCATAATGTTCTGCAATTTTCCGTATGTGCACAGGACCTACTGTTTTTAGCCATTCTTTATTTGTTTCCTCTAAGTCTATTAATACTGAAATAAAGAATGTTTGTAAATATATAAAATACAATATGCAGTATGTATAATTAAAACTACTTACGTTGTTGAGATCTCGACAACTTTTCGAGTTGTGGATCTTTTCTCTGAACCTTAAGATGTTTAAGACGTTCCTCAAGTTGTTTTACTTTAGAAATCTGAGGAGGTGGAAGGCCTATATCCACTTTATAATAAATAGCGGGGTCTTTATAATTTATTTCTGCAAAAAAGATCGAAATTAACTTAATAGTGACCCAAAATTTACACAAACTTCACTTGCCTTCTAATCTTTGTTGAATAGTCCTGGCGATACCTGGTGGTTTGCCCCTCAAGTGATGACCATTTCGGACGAAAATTGATAGGTTTGAACTTACATTTTCGCATAAATTTAAATTACAAATTTTAAGCAGAGCGCTAGACATTTTTCATAAAATTTTGAGGTTATAGTTATCACAGAAAGAAAAGTGTAGAGAAGTGAAGCAATAATTTTTATACAAAAAAGGTGCCATCTCTGGTCGAAGTGGAAATGCCTTTACTTTAATTCTGTGTCATACTCATAGATGGCACTAAACTGGAATTTACTACATATTGTTTATTATTATTAAATTTTTGAATTATAATTAAAAGATTTTTTTGTTATTTTAGTCAGAGAAATTTTACAAAAACACATTTTTTTAAACTTTTGTCTATGTCTTCCTTAACTTTAAAACATTACAGAACTTAATATTGGTATTTAAGGCTTTTACGGATATAGAAAAAACAAAGATAATCGTGGTTTCAATGTATGTATTACATTATTTGTAGTGTTTACATTCTAAACGTAAATAACATTAAAAAATATAATAGGCTTATAATCTATGACACAGTGTTTTTCTATAATAAGTACTTTTTATTAACCTAGCGTTAGACAAACATGTACAAAAAACAAATTACATTTTTTTTAAAGTACCTATAATTTATAAATGCAATAGAGTGATGTTTTTTTCTCTTGTTAATATCTAAGTAAATATCATTACATATATATAAATTTTTGTGCTGTTATATGTAATATTTTCATTCGATGAAGTTTTTAATCAGTTGAATTTAGAATCATATCGTAATCAGGCCTGCCAGCTCGATAAGATTGTAAATACTTAATGTGTGTGTCTGAATCCATAATGCTTCTTCTCACACTGGGTTCTTCAGTCATTCTTTTACTCCATTCCAACTAAAATAAAAATATTTAATTTTATTTAGGAAGTATAAACGAAGGATTTTTGATGAACACAGACGTACACATATATTAAAATTCAAAAATTACAAAAGAGAACTGGTGGTGCCATCTTTAGAACAGTACGATAAATAACGGCATCCATCAATAATTGGAAAGGCAAAGAAGTGGTGCAGAATCAATGACCTTTTATTGTGAATAGTCTAAGTGCAGAATCCTTTAATTTACAACCTATAAAAATATTTGCTTTTTTACATTTTTTATATGGATGGTGGAGGGAGGATAACCATCTTTTATGGCGGACAAGTTGAAAAAGTGGCCATCGGAATTATGGATGGTGGAGGGGAGGATAACCATCTGAATGTTTTAAAAAGTGTCCGTCGAAAGGTGCAACTTAAGGTTTTTAACCAATGAGCATGAATTATTAGAGTGAGATACAAAATGAAAAAGGACAGATAGATACAAAATAAAAAAGGAAAGAAATACCAAAATCTCTTAACTGGCTACTGTGGCGCCATCCCAATTTGCTACATTCCGATTGCCACTTTTTCAACTTGTCCGCCATAAAAGATGGTTATCCTCCCTCCACAATCCATAATCGGAATGTAGCAAATTGGGATGGCGCCAAGTAGCCAGTGGAGGATTTTGGTTATTTCTTTCCTTTTTTATTTTGATATCTATCCGTCCTTTTTCATTTTGTATCTCACTCCTAATAAGTCATGCTCATTGAGTTAAAACCTAGGCCTCCTTCGTTAAAACATCTCCTCTGGCTACTGTGGCACCACCTTAAGTTGCTCCTTTCGACGGACACTTTTTAAAACATTCAGATGGTTATCCTCCCCTCCACCATCCATAATTTTTACTAATAAAAGTTGCCATCTAGTTTAAGATAGGTAAACTACATAATATGTTAAAATAAAACATAAGGAAGTATTCTACACTTGTAATGTATGGCAATTTGCGGAAGGTATTGATTATTTCTTTCAAAGAATATGGAAATCTTTTAAAAAAACGCTTGACTTCGCTTGTGTGACACTAGATGACTCTAGAGGTAAAATTTATAATATATTTCAAATGTTTTTTCGTGCTTTGTTAAAAAATAATATACGTACATTATGTTTAATTTATCATGTACTAAAAGTTTTATACCGTTTAAAATACAATTTAAAACAAAATTAAAAAAAAATTAATATGAGTTTTGCAGCATTTAAATTCTTTGTAATTTGTCTTTACTCCATTTATCTTAATTTTTCTAACTTACCAGTCTTTTATATTTATCCTTCTTCAACAAATTAGCGTTGCCAAAAAGTTTCAAAATTTCTGCCCTTTCACACCATGGCCAGATCATAAGATCCAGCATTCCCGGTTTGTTTCCACCGAAAAATTGGGTTCCCCTATTTGTTAATTCCCATTCGAAGGTCCCTAAACCGTTGGCAACAGCTTCGTCGTCCTCCAAACTGGCCCGACCTATGCTCGACAGAACTTTGTACATTGCATTGACAACCTGTAGACAAAAATAATAGTTTTTTAAAGATAGGAATGATTATAGTTCTAGATTTTTATGCTTACCCTATTAAATTCTTCAATTAACAACTTATCCTTAGCTTTTTTGCAAAGGATCTTGACTATGTAGGTGATGTGCCCTGTATTTTTCGTCCAAATAATCTGCTATGATAAGGCTTTCATACAAAACATCTCCATTTTCTAATTCTAGCGCTGGAACTTTACCAAATGGGCTTTTGTCGTAATACCAATCGGGTTTGCTGTAGAGGTTTATGTTTACTACATCATATCTATAAAAAAAAACTCTAACTTCCTTTTTATTCTTATTATAGTTTCTTTATGTTTGAAAAAATATAAAAATTTTTTGCCGAAACCAGGGATCGAACCAGGGACCTTTAGATCTTCAGTCTAACGCTCTCCCAACTGAGCTATTTCGGCTATATACAGTATTTTCCCCAATGACAGTTTTACACGGCACCGTTTTTAAAGAAAAGGAGTTTTTGCATTGAACTAATTATTTATTTTACGGTATTTTAATAATTTTTGCCTACTTACGCGATTTTTGGCGTCTAAAACTAGCATTACTCTCTGAGAATAGGGACAAAATCTGTTGCTGTATAGGCGTAGTTTGCCTTTGGGTGGTGGTGGGGGCTGTCTGGAACCTATAAAAAAAATTACATAATTTTATTTTTTTACCCTAGATATGGAATATTGCACCAATTATAAAAATACGATATTTTCAGTAGCGTTGTTTATTTATCTGATTTAAAGAAACATTAAAAACGTCCCACATACTCAGCCCATGTAAAATGGTTCCTTATATGGACAAAACTTATTCCTTAAAAGAAAAAAGTGTGTCAAAACCAGACAACCAAAGCCACACACCTACTACTCATTAAAATAAATAATAGAAACTTATTTGGAATAATAATTATTTTCTTTTATTTGCTTTGCTTTCTCTGCAGTTGGTCCCGTTGCAAGACAATTAACCAGCTCTCCCCTTCCGGACTATGCTTTCCAGGGCTTCGTACGTGGAAAATCTGGATGGTCGAGCTTTCCGCTCCCAGAAATTCCGGTTCAAATTATTCAAATATTTACTTTTGTGCGATACGAAATAATAATCGATTCAATGCATAAATTGTAGCTGTCAATCCAAAAAAACTGCTACTGGTATTGTGCATAACCTTCACTGTTACTTACTTGTTGAAAACACGTGCTCACCGCTAACGTAAAAACATCAGGTTTTTAGGAATCTCCACTCACAGCGCTTAGTTCCAGAAGAAAGATGCTATCAATTTATCGTGAGTCTTTTCTCTATCCCCAAGGGCACAGAAACGCCCGTAAAACTCCTTCAGCTGCCTACCCGGGGACGCTATGTAGCCTCCTACGAAACGTTAGAGATAATAGATGAAAAAGTATAAAGCTTTTGTCAAGGACGTTTTTTTCTATCCTCCTTGGTTATAGTTAAAATTGAGTGGCAAAATATAAATGAAAACCCTGTACATATGTTTATCTTTTTTTGTGTAGAAAGCACATCTTACTTTACTAGTTTACTGAGATGATACATTCAAAGAAGCACAAAAGTTCTATTTCTATTTTTTTTGGTTTAGGTCCTTTCAGGTCCAATCCACCACTCTCCCCCTTTTGAGGCTCGTAGCTCCCAGAAATTCCAAAAAGAAAACAAAACAATTCAACAATCGATGCAATGCATAAATTGTCGGCTGTCAAACCAAGATCTGCTACTGGTGTTACGTATAACCTTCACTTTCACTACTGACAGTTCCCATGGCACGCCCATCTATTTCCGCCATTTGAGAAATACCTCGTGTGTTCACCACCAAACAGGATACCATCAGCTTATAGGAATCTTTGCTCACAGCGCTTAGATCCAGAAGAAAGATGCCGTCAATTTAGCGTGAATCTTTCTTTGATCCCCAGAAGGTAAAGCACCTCTAACCGCCATTCCCGGAAGAACTTTGTAGTCCTGTACGCACGTCCACACTGTCCGGAGGTCAAACAAAAAGCAAGCACAAAAGTTCCGAAGGTTTTAAAGAAATTTAAAATAATATAGGAAGCGTCCTCTAATGTGCACACATAAAAATTGATATCAAATCTGAATAGTTCATGCAAAAAAATCTCATCAAGCATCAAAATTATAATATTCAAAACGAATCAGAAATTTATCGAAATAAATTTTTAAATAATTTTTCACTTTGACGCCCTGTATTTATTATCCACTTTTAAATAAGGTACATATATCTTTGGTTAAATCTCAGTATGGCATCAAGTCAAGGTTAGTTTATATTTATAAGGTTGCGACATATCCTCAACTTTTAGGCGGTTCGAGGTTGGGGACGTAAGGAAGGGCACTTCTCGGAGAAAAGTTGGCAAGACTGGGTAAAATCAAAGCTGATGATCAATCCAGTGGCGTCTAGAATTTGCGCATTTCATTTTGCATTGTTTTGGTAGTGATATTTGTTAAAAGATTTAATTCCAAATGTTTTTTATTTAAAGTAAAAGAATTTACAACTTAATAATAATTAAAAACTCTTGTGTAAACGGTTGTTCTACTAACACAATAAACTGTATATCTCCGGCACTGAACAACATGGCCGAAAAATGGGAGATGTGACGTCATAACACGTCAAAAGCAATATGGCCGAATGTCGGGACCTTATATAGACCGACTTTGTTTTGGCATAAAGGAATCTGTGGTTTTCTGTGTACCATTAATTAGCGACCACCCTGTATATTATGTTTTTTCTTCGTCGCTAAAATTCTCTCGCCGAATTAAATTAAATAACCGGCAATCCGAAATTTCTTGTTTATTGATTACCAAAAACGGAAAAGAAAATATTTACCAATTGAGTAGGTAGATAAAAATAAACAGAAGATTTATCGTGGCCATAGAAACAGGGTCAAAACTCGAATAAAATTTTGTAACGCGGTATCGGATGCCGCTATTCCATGAGAGTAATACCACAAAAATAGGTATGACATTATGCATTTAAATTTTTTGTTGGTTTTGTACTATTTTCCAGTAGTTGCCTGAAATATTATATCATAAAAATAAACAATTATGTAATTATAAAGCCTGAAGTGATGAACACATCAATTATTATTAAAGTTTATTTCTGTATAATCTTGCCAAACTCAATTGGAGAAGCAAAAAATGTTTATTAACCATATAACATAGGTTATGTACGTAAATAGTTTGGTATGAGTTTTTATAAATTAATTTAAATTTGGTAATTTATTTATTTTGTATCCATACCCAGCAAACACTATTTGCCGGCAATATACATTTTTCATATTGGCATTGACGGTAAAGCATATTGGCAATTATGCCAACATCTAATACAGTATTAAAAGTTAACCCTAAATAAACACTGAATTGCCAATAAATTTTACATGCAGGCGAATTGCCGGCAAGCATAAACAAAAATGACGGCATACCAATCCTGATTAAATAAAGCACGCGTTTTTGTTTGCAGGCAAATAAATATTGAATTTTTGAAGGCAAACCTTCAACGCATATTTATACTTTTCTAACCATATTATTAACATTGGTATTTAACTAACATTAAAGCAATTTTTTGATCTGTTTTATTTATAATGGCGGTTAAACAACATTATTTTATGTTTGTTTACATCATTTAAAGGAAATGGCCTTTTCCTAACATTTTATTGATACAAATCATGCAAATAAAAATTAAGTCCAACAAAATGTTTATTATGTATTTTTGAGAGAATAAAACTAAAATGATGGTAAAATTAGCTAGGTTAATTTCGACGATTTCGACCGAAGGTGATAAATTCAAATTTTCCGCTTAGCCGAAATAGAAGATTTGACAATTTGACAGATGAAACAACCTAGCTTTTGTTTGGCCGCTTTGTGCAATTGTTTTCTACATTGGTTTTTCTAGCTTTTTAGTTTCTTTTTTAAAGAAAAGAGTTTTTAGTAGACATAATTAAGTGTATTCATTACCTAATTAGTGTGTGTTGTGTAATTAATTGGTGATAGCTAGTCAAGAAGGCGGGTTATTCAAGTAGACTGTTTATGAGCTGTAAACATTTAAAATATATATATTTAATAGTTTTTTTGACATTTAACTCCTTTAAAATATTTCTCCCTATGTTTTGGATCTGAAAATTGGTGTAAGTGTCCCTTAAATACTTACTATTTTAAAGTGTTTTCTTTTGATTTACTATCTATTTTTCAATTTTATTACATACTTTTTATTTTTTTTTTGGTTTATTGTTACGGTATAAAAAATTATATTATGTAATTTTTATTGATAAAGTTTTTCTGCCTTTTTTCTCATTTTTTCGATTACAAAATTCTAAATATGTTATTTAACTTTTGGGACATTCAACTTATAAAACTTGCAATACTTATTTAAGGATAAATCCATTATCCTAAACGCATTTCTTCATCATAACTTATTAATGATGGATGCCATCATCCTAAACGCATTTTTCATCATAAATTATTAATGACGGATGCCATCGCTTTATCTGCAACACGTGGCCTAATAACGGTCGATTGCCCACTTTCGCGTCTTTTTGATACCTTTTTGCCAATGCCTTGCCATTAAAGAGTGTTGGCAATGCCAGTAAATTAAATGTACAACGCCGGCAAAAAATGTTATATGGGTAATAAACAAATTTGCGATGGATTTTAATTTTTATTTGTTTAATCGGTGAATTGATTCAAGTCAGGACGTCACCTATTTTTTAACGAGTAAAACAAACTCTAGCCTACGCAATAATGAACACATAATAATTAGACCTTCGGTTTGCAAGAGTTCTCCTCCACGTTTGTTTACTTTTTGCAACTGAATAGTGCTAATAAAACTCTAAAAATAGATTTTATTTGTTTATTTCAAATGCATCGGTGCACGTCATTATTAAAAATATTTGAAGCTAGAATTAAACACTTAAAACGTTTTTGATAAGCCATATAGAAACACAGGTACACCGACAAATTCCTTGTCCACAAATTAATGGTAGACAGAAAAACCACAGATTCCTTATGCCAAAATACACTAAAAAAATGATCGCATTGTGATTAAATTATACCCTTATATTTGTTACTGATATTTTCTTTACCTGTGTTAATATGTTAATTTTAATTTAAAAAATGTTTTTTAGCATCTAGCTAAACCCGATATACGCGAAAACCTTGTTTGGGAAGTATATTAAAATTTAACTAAACATGCCTATATCAAAAGTTGATAATAAAGAATATACAGGGTGTTAAAGTAAAAACAATATATGAAATGGTAATTTTCTAGGAAACCTGCAGGCAACTCCGATTTTGACGAAATTTGGTATACAGGGGGTTTTTGGGGCGCTGATCACGAATCTGAAAGAATTTTTGGCGGAAAAGTTTCGTTCTTGAGATACTCACCATCAGACTTGAAATTTAAACTAATCCAATTTTTACAATATTCCCCCTTCTTTTTCACACAATTCTTGATTTAAAGAAAGAGTGCCACACAATATTTGGATTTTCACCTTTTAAAACCCCGTTTTTACGTATTTTTAAATTATTTTTGCATTAAATTGCATAGCTATACTTTGACTTATTTTAAATCCCAGTGTGCCATGAAGCCCTATGTGTATGTATGGTTTGCCGCATTATCAAAGAAAAGCAACACAATTTAATGCAAAAATATTGTAAAAATGTAGAAAAACGGGGTTTTGTAAAATCAAATATTGTGTGACACACCAACTTTAAATCAAGAATTGTGTTCAAGAAGGAATATGATGAAAATAAGCTTAGTTCAAATTTGAACTTTGATGATGGAATATCTCGAGAACGAAAGGTTCCGTAAAGTCTTTCAAATTCGTGATCAGCGCATCAAACCCGTATACAAATTTCGTTACAAATCGGAGTTGCCCACAGGTTTCTAGAAAATTTATCTTAATTTAGTTCGATACTTATTGATACATTGTCAAAAAAAAAAAAAAAATTAATCAAAACACCTTAATGAATACATAAAATAAACAATTAAATTTCTTGATTTATAACAACAATAAAAATACCGAATATATCGATTCTGATTCATTTCTAACATTTGCTATAGTACACTAAATATTTACAACAAAAAATTAAAAAGAAATATAAACATTACTCACCCTTTCGCAAATGTGGACCATTCATTTTCTTTTATAAAATAATCACTTTTTCTTTAAAAAAAAAAAATCAAAATTGGGTCAGTAAAGTAGAAAAATGATCGTTCGGGCTATTATTGATTTTTTCGGTATACTCCGCTGGCACCGAATGTTTATCAGCTGAAGACGCGAGACGCGGAAATTCTACGTAATGAATCTACACTCTCACACAGCTGATTTGGTAGGTCAAGATAGAATAGGTGACTGGAGTAGGAGACACAACAAGTACGAATTTCGCAGACAGCGGTGTTGTCACGTGGTTTATTTACATTTCCTTAAATTTTCACTCAAAACCATCTGCGGCTTAACATGTGATATATATTTAAGGCAAAAAATGGGGAAATATATAGGGTGTGACCTTGTAGAGTAAACGAAAACCAGAAATAATTAATAGTTTAAAAAAACTAAAAAAACACGCTTTTATATGCAACCGAACTAAAAATTAGAAAATAATTTTTCATTAAAAAAAATATTGTAACTTCATAGTAAAAAGCGTGGGGTGCATTTTACTATTTTTCATAACTTTTCCATCATAGATATTGGCAAATATAATAATTATAACATTTAATATATTAAGCACCCCACGCTTTTTACTATGAAGTTACAATATTTTTTTAATGAAAAATTATTTTCTAATTTTTAGTTCGGTTGCATATAAAAGCGTGTTTTTTAGTTTTTTAAACTATTAATTATTTTTCATTTTTTAGTTCGTTATATCAATTAACTTTGCTACTCTTGACAAAATGGCGAAAAAATTTTTTAGTGAACAAGAGTAGCAAAGTTTGAAATGTTGCCAACAGATGGCAACCCACTAAAAATTTCTTCGCAATTGAGTAGCAAAGTTTGGAATGTTGCCAACAGATGGCAAAGAGTAGCAAAGTTTGAAATGTTGCCAACAGATGGCAACCCACTAAAAAATTTCTTCGCAATTGAGTAGCAAAGTTTGGAATGTTGCCAACAGATGGCAACCCAGGTGTTGTTTTTATAATATAATGGAATTTTTTTTCCTGGCGATCAAAAACAAGATAACGGGATACTGTTTGCAGATTATTGCATTGTCATGGGTCCTTAATACGTGTGCAAAGTTTCAAAGAAATCGAATAGCTGGAAGTTGGTTAAAATTAGGCTCAAAGATTCCGTTACATAGATGGATAGATAGTTACAACCCAAGTTAATAAAAGCGTGTTAAAAGAATGTTAATTTTTATTAATTGCACATTATGTATTATGTATACATTACACATAATGTAATTTTTATTATGGAATCCTTGAAGTAATGGTGCAACTAACCCTATATTTTTATTGTTCATAAAAATTGAACACCCATGGTGCAACTAACCAAATTGTGTAAAAACTAAAAAATTTCTTCTTCATTTAATAGCAAAGTTTGAAATGTTGCCAACAGATGGCATCCTAGGTGTTGTTTTTATAATATAATGGAATTTTTTTCCTGGCGATTCAAAAAAAGATAACGGGATACTGTTTTTAAATTATTGCATCTTCATCGGTCCTTGACACGTGTGCAAAGTTTCAAAGAAATCGAATAGCTGGAAGTTGGTTAAAATTAGGCTCAAAGATTCCGTTACATAGATAGATAGATAGATAGATAGTTACAACCCAAGTTAATAAAAGCGTGTTAAAAATAGAACAAATCTGATTGCACAATCGCCAGTGCCGTATTATCCATTAGGCTGACTAGGCTACAGCCTAGGGCGCCATGAAAAAATAGGCGCCAGACAGGAGAGTTAATAGGTGCTAGACAGGGAGTTTTAAAATAGTTTAGGTCAGGTGGGGATTAGAACTAATTTCTCTGTGAATAAAGTGCTTAGAAATTAATGAAATAGGCGCGAAAAGGAGGGAATGACCATTTTTATTTTTGGGGTTATTACATTTAATTTCGGGTGGTGAATTATAATAAGGCGCCTGGCACTGAAAATAGGCGCAACGGAGGTAGTGACCTTTTTTTCTTTTTTGCTCCTCAAATTTTTTTTCGTGCAAAATAGGCGCTCCTGGAATTGTAGCCTAGGGCGCCTCATACAGTTAATACGGCCTTGACAATCGCTATTTTGATTTTACCAAATGAAGGGCGGTTTTTTCAAAACAGTGGAATTTAAGGGCAGGGGACCTTTTTGTCTTCAAAAATATTCACAAAGAAAAAAGTAAAAATCAATGTGAACTACTTTTAATAAGGGATTTGGTTTTGTTTTGTATTATCAAAGTGGGGACCTTATTTATTTTTTTGCTCTTCAAAAATTTTTAGCGGCCAATAATTATTTCATCAGGGGGCGGCAATTTCTCTTTCTGCACATAGTGACAAATGACCCAGGAACGCCTCCTTAAAAAATACGTAGATTTATATATTGTTTACGTTAAAAAACGTGAAAATAACTCACTTTTTCATTTGGTTTTAAAAAAAATCTAATTTCGCGACTAAAACCTAAATTAAGTGAAAAAATAAGTGAAAATACATTTACCAATACTCAAACTTAATGAGATATTTTTTTTTATCAATGTAACATTCAAAAATTTTGAATTAATTTTAAAGACATTTTGATGACCTTTTAAACAAAACGCTCTGTATCTTGCAACTGAACCGTTTGGCAACAAATTTTATAAAAAGCCAACCAAAACCTGATCCACAAAGTAGGTATATAAAATTAGTTTGTTTTTTTCTTTTGAGTTTGGGCTAAAGACATTTTGGTAGAGTTTTTTGGAGATCTGACAACTATGATCATGAATAGAACCTTCTTAGCCGAAAATTTTTCCTAATAATTTATTTCAGCTACATCTAGTGGCAATACTTACAACTTGATGTGGAGTTGCCCTTGTGCTGACATCTAGTATGCTTTAATACTATTTATGCTTAAAGTTTCCTGCGTTTTAAAAATCTAATTACTAACATTAAAACAGAAATCTACTTTATATACAGAGAATGCTTTAGACTTTACAATTTATAATCGTTAGATGTCGCTATAGTCATAAAAAACATTATTAATAATAGCAATTATAGTGTTTGCTGATAAAGCTGATAATAAAAAATATAATTTTATTTATTTAATCTGACAAGTGGATGTTTTGTAGTTTTGTATATCTATACCTATTTTTAGGGACTAGGTATTTTATAAACTTTATCAATGTAAAAACTTTATTGTTTGCGGTTTACGTGTGTATAAAATAACTTATATGTATGTAAAAAGGCCTGTACAAGTACTTTTTATTATTTTTTTAAACTGGGTAACTAATTAATCAATTAAACTAATATTTATCCAGATTTTTTTCTATTTCCATGGTTTTATTGCTTTACTAATTATTATTATAGGTAGGTCTGGTTTTTAATGGCCAATAAAAATAAATATATTTGTTAATTCTATTAATTGTAAAAAATAAATAAAAAATGTGCTGGTTTCTAATGTACACGTTATGCAACTATTTAATATAAGGCCCTGTGGCGCAACGGATAACGCGTCTGACTACGGATCAGAAGATTCCAGGTTCGAATCCTGGCAGGGTCGCTTAAACTTTTTTTTAACCTATAGTATTTGTTCCAGTAAAACATGACAAAGGAAAATTTGTAGGGAAAAGTCCTTCTGAGTTATGTTTTTATTGTGACGGTTATGTGCACAGGGAAATAAGAAAAGAGACGTGGTGTTGCCAATTAGAGCTGGAAAATCAGTAAAATGAGATAGTTTACGTATTTTTTTGGTCGTCAAACCCTCCCTTCCTCCCCCCGCCTTCCCATACAAAACTTATATACAGCGTGTCCGCCTAAGTTCTCTACATATGGGAAACTTTCTTATTATAAATTTTACAAAAAAAAAATTCTTTATAAAAAGTTCTGCATGGTTTAAAACCTAAATAGCAATCATTAGATATTTATTTTTTTCAGTAGTATACGAGGTATCTCAAAAAATATAAATTTTGTTCAAGAAGGGAAAGTACCCTTATTTTTGAGAATATCGAAAATTATTATTAAGGAATATTATTATTATTAATATTTTCCTAAAGTTCTTTAAAATAGCTATTTAATGGTAATGCAATATACAGGGTGTTTTATTTAAAAAATGCCAGTTTAGTTTATATACTATTAAATTCCCAAGAATGGCCATATTTCCGAATTAAAAATTGGATGATATATCACATTTGGGTGTTTTTTAAACCTCTCTGATAGATCTTTCAAATGGTAATATTATATACAGGATGTTCCATTAAAAAAAACATAGATAACCCACATTTAAATCCGCAGTGGCAAGAATCATTTTTCGGATTTTTACGACCTCCCGCAGTATACAAATCGAGGGTGGACGAATATGCGCACTTAAAAGCCATGGGAGAATACAACACCCACACACCGTGCCCTCCGTCCACTTTCTTACCGTGACGATCATTAGCTACCGTACTGCGAATAAAAACCAAGACGGGTTTTCGTTCGTCCTCGGTCGAGTTAACATGTCCGAAGGGAGTTCTTGCTGGGCTCTCACGCGGTGTCGTGCATGGTGGATGTTGAAGAGGTGTTGGTTCCCCGAGGAAGATAGGAAACTCACGCTAAATTGAAGGCATCTTTCTTCTGGAGTTAAGCGCTGTGCGCGAAGATTCTTATATGCTGATGGCTTTTCTGTTTGGTATTGAACACGAGGTATATCTACAAATGAACGGGCGTGCCGCGGGAAGTGTCAGTTTTGAGAGTGAAGGCTATACGCAACACCAGTAGCAGATCTTGGATTGACAGCTGACAATTTATGCATTGCATTGATTTGTTTATTTTAATAGCTACATTTTATAAAAAGTTTCGGAATCTCTGGGAGCACAGGCTCGATTATCCAGAGTTTTCATCTAAAAAGCCCTGGAAAGCAATAAGACTGGAAAGGGAGAGCTGGCAAATTGCCTCTGTAGCAGAGCCAAATAACAAAATCTAGAATCCAGAAAAAACCAAGACAAGGAGTCGTAAATTCTGTACCTCAGAAGCAAGTGAGTTTAAGTCCATTTTTTTAAGAAATGTGTTTTTATATACTTATTTATAATTTTTTGATTTGGTTTTGGGGGCATTAGTTTACATTAAAATTTTAAGGTTTAATGATTTGCGCTGTCCTGTAAAATTTTCAAAAGTGGACTTTTCCGACTATTTTTGAGGTACAGAAATATTAAAGTACATTTCTTAAAAAGGTGGGTTTCAGCCCAAATGCTTCTGAGGTACAAAATTCTTTCCCATAATGCGGATAGCTTGTTTGGCGCCTGCGCATCAAACCTCGGGGATGAGTGGTATATCAAGCGTACAAACACATTTTTCGCCCATGAAAAGTAACTTGTGTTTCAGCGCAGGTAATAACATTGGCAATTCATCGAGATCAGTGCTTCGTATCTCCAATAATAAAGAAGTAAGCAATAGTAACAACTTAAGTTCAATCACCCTGTATTTGATGTGGATCTCATGGGTCAGTTATTTTTTTAAATCCTAATCCTCTTATTGACTATTATTTTGGAACCTTAGAACGTACGTAAGAATGCAGTGTATTATAGTAATGAGAACATTTTAAAAGCGCAAATTCGGTACCCTTTGAAAATAATACAAAAAACATAAAAAAGGCCGCCTGCAATCGGACTATTTTATACAAAGGCGCCGCTACACTATGGGATAGAAATCTAAAATTTTGGCCAAAAAGCAACTTTGAAATTTTGATGGTTCATGCTGTGTATTTCAAAGTAGACACTCTAAACTACATGTACGCAAAATTATAAAAGGATATGACGACTTCTATTGGGGCAATAAGAAACTTGAAAATTTATTTTAAGTAAACATAAATATACAACATTTAATCTACTTAGTTTATTATTAGCCTTGTTTACTAAAAAAGTATAAGAGTTTAAATAATAAGAGATATTATTGTGTTTCCGATGCAGTCTCGCGAAGTCTCGCTACTTTTGTCAAAGATTTTTTTACCTTTTTCGTTATCAGTTTTTGTACTTACAATTGCCTTCCTACTTTTTGCTACTTCTGAGTGTAAGGACAGATACAAGATTTATTTATAATTTACAAGGTTTTCCATTTTAAAATTTAATACGTTTTGTCCTACACTGTATATCCTAAAAGATACAAGCATTCTGATGAAAGATATGGATTCTACAGAATCTACCCAACAAAACAGTGTTTTGTTACGCTTCGAAAAATAATTTAAAATTATATTTCAGATTTGGATGGTCATATTTCCGAACCGAAAATGTAGTATTTTTTAAATGCATTTTAAAGATTTTTTGGTGGTAATATAATATTCAGGGTATTCCATTTAAAAAATCATACCTATTGTCGTACCCTGTATATCATATGAGATAATAATCATCGGATTACTAATTAGAATACTACCGAATTAACATTTTAGTTTATTTTGTACAATAAAAAATAATAATGTTAAGGAGGTGTAAATTTATAATAACATATAATAACTTTTAGGTTTCCAAAAGCATTTGTAATAAGTTATAATATTTTTCCAGTAAAAAGCACCTCATTTTAAGTTAGATTGGTAAGAATTTTGACCAAAAAAATTAATTTCTATCCCATAGTGTGATGACTAGCTGCATCAACCGGCATATCATAAAGAAATATAGCAATGGCGGCCGCGAAGTCAAGCATGCCGATTTATTTGCTTTAAACTTTTTGTGATTTTTTTCTTATCAGAGAGCACCCAATTTCCATTTTTAAACTGTTCCTTCTATACCTCTGAACGAATATAGAAAAGATAGTTAAATGTGGCCTAAGAATCTCTTTCCCCCAAACCTGCTATGTTCCACCGATTTCCAAACCATCTATCCGTTTGAAACCGACAGTTCTCGCGATCACATTTTGCATAATTCACTTGATTGTTTGCAAGTTAGTTCGGGGGCGGCCCCCATTGGTTTCCAAGGGAAAATCGATTGCGGCGGCGCCCAATTAGGGCACAGGATGCTCCCCATTTGCCGGAAATGCACTGTTCGTCACCTGGACTGACTGATAAGATAATCTGATTCTAGAGTACGCAATTCGTTGAAACTAAATCGGCGTGGAGAAGTAAAAGTAAGGCAGAAAAAACTGGGCTATTGAATATACAGAGTGTTTTCTAAATGGGATTAAAAATTAGGGCAATATACCCCTCTTAAAAACCCGTTTTTTCATTTTTTTTACCCATTTTCATAAAATTGCAAAGCTTTACTTTTAATAATTTCAATCACAATAGCCATGGCGCGCGCCATATATACAAATTCATAAATGAATTAGGCCCAGTTGAGCAAATAAAAGTATAGATTATTTTGTCTCTTACTATTTTTTCGTATCTTGCTTAGTTTTCTTTTCTAAAATTTTTATTTACAATTTTGTAACAATACCAAATATATTTTTTTTTATCTTTGGACAAGCCTAAATACTAACGTACCGTGGGTGTCTTAAGCCAGGTATGAGGGAGTTTGTTGACACGGGACTTAAATAATTGAATATTTGGGGGGGAAGGAAAGACCTCCGCGGGCAGCAGGTTCCACAATCTAGAAACTCTAGGGATAAAAGAACGAACAAAGTAGGAAGTTCGGGGCCTGTTAACTTGGACCGCATAGGGATACATACGCGCGGCACCACGAGTCTCTCTGGTGGGAACCGTGGGTGGAGGAACTATACTTGACAATTCTTCAGAGCAGAAGCCATGGAAGTACCTATAAAAAGCGATAAATCCCCCACAGCCCGACGATGGACAGAGAGGAAAGCCTTTCTGTTAGTGAAGAATCATTAATGAGACGAATAGCTCTTCTTTGAATAGAATTTAATTCTAAATAATTCTAGTGAATCACCAGTAAGTGGATTTTATTTTATTTTTCTTTAAAACTAGTGTTAGGTTCCGTATATTAACTATAGATAACCTACATTTAGATCCGCAGTGCCAAGAAGCATTTTTCTGATTTTAACGACCTCGCGCAGGAAACCAATGTACGGGTGGACGAACATGCGCACTTAAAAGCCGTGGCAGAATACAAACACCGGCACCCCGTGCCCTCCGTCCGCGGTCTGACCGTGACGCTTATTAGCTACCGTACTCCAAACAGAAAACCAGGACGCCGTCGACAAATTCTTTCCGATAATGCGGATAGTCTGTTTGGCGCCAGACGCGTTTATCCTCGATTTGCTTGCGCTCAAACTCGTTTTTCGCCCATGAAATATAACTTTTGTTTCACGCAGGTAATAACATTGGCAATTCATTATGGGCCGTGGTCCGAATTGTGCTCACAGCGCCAACATCTGGGTGGCTTTCCAGTGACGAAAATTTTTGTGCTTCACGCTCCAGGACTTGAAGCTCTTGAACTGCTCTAAAGTTAGTCACTGGAACGCATCCTTAGACAAGGAAAGAGAGATAACATTAAGAAATTTTAAAATTTCGTTGTTTTTAACCTTTCTTGGCTTTATAATAATAATCTCTTTTTAATATCTAATTCAATTTTAAATAAATAATTTTAAAAAATCCATCCTTAACCATAAAAAAACACGTTTGAAGCACAAAAACCAAAAGAGGGGTTGGTGCATGAGGGGCAAGGGGAAAGAAAAACGGAGTAGCTCAGGTGCATAACACTTTCCGTCACTGGAACGCCATAAAGTAGAATGATATGCTCCTGAGCTACTTGGGAGCGCTCTATTTGCGTCACTGGAAAGCCACTCTGATTTCATAAATGGTAAGGTTATAGAACGGGAACCAAAAACCAAGAACCGTGGTTAACTTACGGAACGTCACCTAAGCAAAATACGACGGCGACTGGCGACAAAAACGTACGTTTTCTTTAAGGATGAAATAAGTTTCTTAATTTCTTGTCATTCTTCCTTTAAAGGAAACTAGATAATAAAAAATAAGAACTCTTTTTTAAAATTTAATCCCTTCAATATAAAAATCCGTCCCCTCTTTTCACAACTAGGGATAACTACATAAATACATGGCATCATCGAAAATAGCTCCCAACAGAAGAGAATACATTTTAAGCAATGCTGACTGCGTAGGCTGTGAAATCGTGCGTGAAACATATGCCTGTCAAGCGGCACGCGTCGTATAATGACGTAATAATGTATTGATACAGAATGCCACCCCCGAATAAGAAACCATTTTCGACTTGGATTGCGGGGGAATATTAGTTGTATTTTGTTCACGTATTCAAGAAAGCTCGATAAATCATTGCGTAACTAGAGGGGTAGATTGAAGATGATGGACATGAACTTTGTTATTTCTTTGGCAAATCATATTTGAAGCGTCGGCTCGAACAACGTTGTAACTCGCAAATAGTGTGAAATGGAGTTAATCATAGACATGGAATAATTTTGTAATGCAGTAACTCTCTAATAAAATAAGAGCCCAATTTTTTTAATGTACAGTGTGTCCAAAATAAGGATCCTAAGCATGAGAATCTCAGTACTTATTGGAAATACAGCTTAGGTTAAATTAGGAAAAAGTTGTGTTTCTTAAAGCTTATTTACATGCCGTTTAGAAACTTCAAAAATTTTTATGGTCTGCTGCGATATTTGGCAAAAACGAAAATTTGACTTTATCGATTTTTATTTTTTCTGACTTTATTTGAAGAGATACAAAAACTAATAACACTTTTTCATTGGCACTTTTTAGCTACTACATGATGGTATTTTTAGATTTTATACCCGACGTTTCATTTTGACGAAACCATCATCAACTTTATTTTTTATATGGCTCGAAAAAAGTACACTCTGTATCTGATCCGATTTTTTATTACAAATTCAACGATGTATCACATGTCATATTTTAATTTTTAGTAAAAAGCAAAATTGCATTTTTTTTATTTTTTTAACACGCTTTTATTAACTTGGGTTGTAACTATCTGGCTATCTATGTAACGGAATCTTTGAGCCTAATTTTAACCAACTTCCAGCTATTCGATTTCTTTGAAACTTTGCACACTTATTAATGACCCATGACAATGCAATAATCTGCAAACAGTATTCCGTTATCTTGTTTTTGATCGCCAGGAAAAAAAATTCCATTATATTATAAAAACAACACCTGGGTTGCCATCTGTTGGCAACATTCCAAACTTTGCTACTCAACTGCGAAAACATTTTTAGTGGGTTGCCATCTGTTGGCAACATTTCAAACTTTGCTACTCTTGTTCACTAAAAATTTTTTCGCCATTTTGTCAAGAGTAGCAAAGTTAATTGATATAACGAACTAAAAAATGAAAAATAATTAAGTTTAAAAAATTAAAAAAACACGCTTTTATATGCAACCGAACTAAAAATTAGAAAATAATTTTTCATTAAAAAAAATATTGTCATTTCATAGTAAAAAGCGTGGGGTGCTTAATATATTAAATGTTATAATTATTATATTTGCCAATATCTATGATGGAAAAGTTATGAAAAAATAGTAAAATGCACCCCACGCTTTTTACTATGAAATGACAATATTTTTTTAATGAAAAATTATTTTCTAATTTTTAGTTCGGTTGCATATAAAAGCGTGTTTTTAGTTTTTTAAACTATTAATTATTTAAGTTATTTTTAAGTAGGCAGTACTTTTTTTTACAATTACAAGAGCCTTATTACATTCAATAAGTGTAGCAAATTTCATCCAAATCTGTTTAAGGGTTTTCAAGATATTAAAAAAATACCAACTTTTAAAAAGTTGTATCTCAGAAAAGACGCAAGTCCGAACCTATATGTCCATAGGAACTTTTTTCATAAAAGACGTTAAGAGAAGTTAGCAAAACTCTCATTTTGTAAAACTAAATAACCACTAGTTCGTAAAATAGTTATTTTCCTAACAAGTGCGGAAAGTATCATTTTTCCGCACGCGATTGCAGTTAGCCGAACGACGCGAAGCGGAGTTCGGATAACAATCGAGTGCGGAAAAAATACTTTCCGCAAACGTTAGGAACAATATTTTTCTACTAGCGTAGGATAAAATACTTTCCGCAAGTGTTAGGAACAACATTTTTTCTACTAGCTTAGGAAAATAAATAAAACAGTTCGTCTATAATATATGTATTTTGTATTTTTTATTACATATTAAGAAAAAAACTAAATCTAAATCTTATCACTATTTATATTAATTATAAAGGAGCAGTTGTTGGCATTTTGTAAATTTATAGCAGATGACAAAACCTTGGGTATGGTGGTCGTAGACCCAGTATTGCCACTTTCTACCTCTGCATTACCTGGATTTCTTTGTATCTCGGTTTGAATAGAATATATTTCAGATTGGGAGGCGGATGCTGATGTCGTAAATGTTGTTGGGTCTTTCTGATTTAAGATTTTGTTTGATATTCTGGTTCGTTCTTTTGCGGACTCCTCGATATAACCTTCGGCAACTGAAGTCGATTTCCAGCCGCCCAGTCTTTTAATATTGGTTATGCCTTCCCCGGAATCTGCCAACATTGTCGCAGATGATCGGCGGAAGCTATGGCCTGTGTATAAATGAGGGTCTGGAAGACCGAGGTACCCAGCGATATCTGCTGGCATCTTGCCAAAGGAATTTATGCCCACACACTGGACTGAGATAACTCCCTTTTTATATTGAGTAAAAAATCTATTATGCTTAGTATTAGGTTTTCTTAAACTTGCATATTTTCTATACAATGCCAAATATTTTCCATTTTTTACCTCTTTTGAAATTGTAAAACATCGGGATGTATGGTTTTTTGATTGAGATATGTTAATCATTACAAAATCGCCTTTATCAATAACATCATTTGTAGTTAAATTGCAAAGCTCTTCTCTCCGGCATGCTCCCGCCACTTTGATCATTAAGTAAATTTCGTCAGGTGCTTCTAGTAGGAACTTACTAATTTGTTCATTGGTAAAAACTTTAGCTTTTTTGGTTGAAAACCAATATTCATTTTCTTAAGAAATGCTGTTAACTTGAAATACCTGCTGATATCCACATCTTTTTCAATTTTAAGCTTGCTCTTCAACATCGAATACTTGGACCAAAGAGTATTCGGCTTGATAGTCTTGGAGAGCTTGGCAAAATACGCAAGCAAAACTTCTTCTTTCAAGCTTTTCACTCCTTTTCCATTACACCAGTTTTGAAATACTTCGTATTCCTTGTTATACCTGTTTTTTGATTTTTCAGGCAAAATTCTAAACTCTTAACAGTCTCCAAAATTTCGCTTGGTAGGTCGTCGTCTGATTCAAGCATTTTAAAATCGTCAAGAACTTAATTATTATATTCAGCAATATTATTTGACTTTGACTTTGACAAATTATCTCGTACTTGGTTGTTATGGAGCGATTCTGTTGCCATGGTTTTACCTTTTAGGTGAAGTTACTTAACCCTTTATTGGATATTCTTTCGATCATAAGAAATAATTATTATTTATAAAAAATTAAGGTATAAAGTCGAATTCTACTTGTGTAGTCTAGTCTGACGTTTACTTATACGTATTTCTGAGATAATGAAATTTTTATCTAAAACATCTATTTATTTAGCCTAATATAATTTGATTTTTGTGTTGCAATTGAATATATACATTTTTAACTTATTTTTACTTTTCCACACGCCGTGCGAAAAGTAACTTTGCCACACGGCGTGCGGAAAAGTAACACTTTCCAAACTAAAATGCGTGCGGAAAAGTGGACTTTCCGCACGCTAGTAGAAAAATTAATTATCACGGGAAAATAATATAAATTAACGTGTTTTTACTGCCGATACAAAATACCCAATTGTTCTGAACGCAAAAACGCTACAAAAACAGAACACGTACAACAGAAGCTGTTGGGCGAATAAGTCAGAGTCCCGAACCAAGCCGCCACCTCGTCGTCACAAAGCACATGTCCTGGACTGCAAGAAAGGTAAAATACCTCTAGAGGAAAACGGAGAGAAGAACTTAAATATTTTTAGGTAACAAAGAATTTTGCGTAGGTATATATAAAATTAGGTGTTTTCTTAGAATTCTGTAAATTATGCTTTTTAAGGTTGTTCAGTTGCTTTTTTATGTGACATAAGAATTATCGTTAAATTAATGATAGGGGCTTGTTACCATGTGATTTAAAAAAGAGTGTAATGACTTGAAAATAAATCGCATCGAGTTATTCACGCCCTGATGTGTGCCTTTTTACGACGATGATTTAAGGGGTGATGCTTATGGACTTCCCCTTCTTAATGTTCTATTATTCACACCTAATTTTAAAATATTACTAAGCTAAAAATATCTCCAGATAATGACCTTGTTGCAAGCGCAGCGGTTGCTTTATTTTCAGATAAAGCAAATTTTGTGAGTAAATAATAGTACCACCATTTAAGAAGCAGAAGTATATTTCGCAACTAGTGCTGAAAGTGCCACTTTTACGCACGCGACTGCAGTTGCTCGCCGAGTTCGGTTAAGCAATCAAGTGCGAAAAGGCAAAGTCGGTCTATATAAGGTCACGACATTCGGCCATATTGCTTTGACGTGTTATGACGTCACATCTTCCATTTTTCGGCCATGTTGTTCAGTGCCGGAGATATACAGTTTATTGTATTAGTAGAACAACCGTTTACACAACAGTTTTTAATTGGTATTAAGTTGTAAATTCTTTTACTTTAAATAAAAAACATTTGGAATTACAACTTTCAACAAATATCACTTCCAAAACAATGCAAAATGAAATGTGCAAATTCTAGACGCCACTGGATTGATCTTCAGCTTTGATTTTTACCCAGTCTTGCCAACTTTTCTCCGAGAAGTGCCCTTCCTTGCGTCCCCGACTCTGAACCGCCTAAAAGTTGAGGATATGTCGCAACCTTATAAATATAAACTAACCTTGCGAAAAGGCACTTTCGGCAGAATTGGGTCGTATTCGACAGTGTATTCTGAATAGTATTCAGAATTCATTTTGCCGGTATTCTAATACATTTGGGTGTTTGGTATTCGCTATTCGGAAGAATACTTTTTTGGTTAGTATTCGCAATTCTGTATTCGAATACTTTTGAAGTATTCGACGAATACTTTTTTGAGTATTCGAATATCGGCGTTCCGAGTATTCGAATACCGGAATGTGTAAGCAGTATTCGAATACCAAAATTGTCATGAGTAGAAAACCAAAAGGGGGCAAAAAGTACGGAAAAATGAGGTGAGGACCTATTTATTTATTTATTATTATTTGCTTTTCAAATTTTTAATTCTCGGTATATTTTTTTCTTTTCTGGGATTCGAATCTTTTTTCCAGTATTCGAATACCGATTCCAGGTGTTTGTGAATACCGAGTATTCGAATACTTTTTTCCGGTATTCCTATTCGTATTCGAACATATGTCCTAAACGTCTTAGTCACAGAATTTATTCTTGTGGTCTTAATTTTGAACTACGGGGTGTTAAAAATTAAAAAAAAGTTTTTTTTAATTTAACACATCGACTAGTTACAAAACTAAGACGTTTAGGACATATGTTTATATGACATTTTTTTCTTATTTTTAATTGTAGAATCACCCCTTAAAGTTTGTCGCCTAACTTACTGGTCACCCTGTATGTATGTAGGTAATTTGATTGAAATTGATGAAAACTTTGATGTCTATTGGTGCCTAAACGGTGAGGTTTATCGACTTTAATAAAAAGTACCTTATTTTTTAAGTTTTGATTGTCTATAAAATGGAGCCTCCAGCTTTGCGATATCTGTCAAAATAAAAAAGTTATAATGTAAATAATTTTTAAGTTTTAGGTAAAGTGCCCTCTGGCGGTATTTAAAAAAGTACTTTTGTTTTTAAAATTTTAGAATCTGCAAAGCTCGATTTGTGTGCCAAATATCAACTGGATTGGTTAAAAAATAAATGCAATATGGCGAAAAAGACCAAAATAAAAATTGAACTTTGTCGGCTTGTAACTCGAAAACGAATGACATTTTGGAAAAAAAGTATATAACGCTCTACCCTTATTTTGTCAAGTAGAATCACCCCCTTAAGTTTCGTGATAGATTTTTGAATTACCCT
Source organism: Listronotus bonariensis (assembly GCA_014170235.1). Classification (NCBI taxonomy): domain Eukaryota; kingdom Metazoa; phylum Arthropoda; class Insecta; order Coleoptera; family Curculionidae; genus Listronotus; species Listronotus bonariensis. The sequence continues at coordinate 28,958 of JACEGR010000747.1, read as the reverse complement.
GTAGATTTAAAAAACAATGGTATCTCTGCAAACGATGGTATCTATGCAAACAGAAACTTAAAATTATTTGAAAATAAAACACAAAAATGGATTTTCTGGCTATATTTTTGTATAATAAATACAGTAACATTTATTTTAAAAGACTACAATAGCCATTTGGTAAAGTTTGACTATTCTAAAACGGCCTTAGGACTAACATTTAGTTTTAGCATCGCTATGACTAGTTTTGACTAAATTAGGTCTTTATGATATTGTTAACGACAATACTTTTTACAGTGTAGTCTACATTTTAGTGTGTAGAAGAAAAAATAAACAAAATGCCATTTTTTCCACACTATGACATTTAATACAAAATATAAGCTAATAATACGCATTCTTTTTTTTCAAAATATTTTTAAAAATTTATATCTTCCAAATTTACTTGAATTTTGAACACGATATACAAACACTAGTTATGTAGCTAAAATAATTTCAGAAATTTTAACAATAATAGTTATTTATTAGATAAGTGAGTTATATTACATATAAGTCACGCAAGAAAAGTTTAACTCTCGAGCCCGAAGGGCGAGAGAGGTAATTTTCTTAAGTGACTTATATGTAATAACTCACGTGTCTAATACAAAATTTTATCCAACACTTTCGTATAAATCGTTTTTAATATCGAAAATAATTTGAAAACGTCATCCATTATTTGTTACTTGTCATTGTCAACACCAGCAACAAAATTTTGTATTTTTGGAAAGCAAGCTTGTTTGGTTGTAATGCATTTTGTTGGTAACTACGGGTTTGTTTAGTAAACAACTTTGTAGACAAACATAAAAATGCTTTGCGAAATGGAAAATTGTGAAGTTCCTGCGGAAATTTTGGAAGAAGCTGCGGTAGCGACATGCAGTTTAATTCCAGAGAAGTCAAAACTAACGTACAATAAAGAATTTGAAGATTTTGAAGCATGGAGGAAAAGGCGAGGAGTTGGTACTATAAATGAAGATGTTATTATGGCTTACTTTCTGTTTTTATCGAAAAAAGTTGCTCCCTCATCAATGTGGACCAAGTATTCAATGATAAAAACGACCTTAAAAGTATATAAGAACGTGGATATAGGGAGGTATGGAAAAGTTGTCGCTTATTTGAAGAAGCAATTCATCGAGAAATTTCAAACCGAAAAAGGCAAAATTCTGGAGAGGCAATACATCGAAAAATTTTTGGCTGAGGCACCTGACGACGAGCACTTAATGTCAAAGGTATGAATTTACTTTAGTTTCTGGTATTAAATATTTATCTGTTCGGATTTTTATAGGTTGCATTGATATTGGGAATCGCTGGTGCATGCCGTTGTGACGAACTAACTCGCTTAAGTATTGAAGATATAGTAGATAAAGGCCAGTACATATATGTTTCTATACCTGATACCAAGACGAACAAATCGAGAAGCTTTACAATTTTAAAAGAAGGATTTTTGGTAAATGTGCTTGAATTATTTAGAAAATATGTGTCCCTAAGGCCAGAGAACACGCCTCACAAAAGATTTTTGTCAACTTTCAAAAAGGCAAATGCACTAGGCAATGCGTGGGAATAAATAAAATTTCGAAAATTCCGAGAGTAGTTGCTCATTATTTGCAACTACCTGATGAAATCTTATATAGTGGTCATAGCATGCGGCGTTCTTCAGCGACACTTCTAGTCAACGCTGGGGCCGATATCACCAACCTTAAACGCCATGGCGGGTGGAAGTCTTCTACCGTGGCAGAAGGATATTTAGAAGATTGCATCTCTAACAAGTTTGAGATTGCAAGACGAATACAGGGTGAAGAGCGCACCAAGGCAAGTACTAGTGCTGAAAGACTTCCTGAAGAACACTCCGCACAATGTAACGTTGTCCAAGATAAATCTAATATAACAATTACTGTTAATATAAACACGAATAAATTGTAGTATAATATATTAGTTGTTTTATGTTATTTTTTAATTGTGAAATGTTGGAAGTAATAAAGAATTAGTATAAGTCACTAGTGAGCTAAAGTCTATAATTCACTAGTGAGCTAAAGGGTACTTTAGCTCACTAGTGACTTATAGTACACTTTATATCCTCAAAATCTGATCAATTATGTAGATATTATATGTAAGTGTTGGATAATAGTTTTTTAAATAAAAACCATATTAAATTGAAAAAGAAATAGGCTTATGACACGATTAAAAAAACAGCATTTTGTATTTTGATTTCTTCATGTTTTAGTTTATAGACAAATACTTAAACTACCCAGTATCTAATTTAATATACAGTTAATATTTACATAAACATTTAAAATATCAATATATACTTCTTATTAAAATTTAAAATAAAATAATAAAAAAGGAACTTAATAAATAATATCAGTTTGATGGGTTTTCAATATACCGGGTGTCCATAACTCATAGAATATTACACATAACAAATAGAGACCTGGTATAGATAAATGGTATCTAAAAGTGTTGAAGATATTCTCTATATTGGTTAGGCGGATTCATTTATTGGATGGTCTTTTTGTTAGGTACACGCCTGGAAAAAATGGGACCGCTTCGGTCCTGGTCCCGGGGTATACGAGCTGACCCTGTTCAGCCCTATTGACCCCTATGAACTTGCCGGTCGCCTGAAACAAAATAAAGAAAACCCCCAAAAAACAAAAAATTCGAATTAAAAAACGACGTTTCGGTGGCAAGTCTGCCACCGTTGTCAAATTAAAAATGAACTTAAAAAATAAAAATAAAAATCTAACTAATATTTAAATTAGAAATGATTAAATTTTATGCTTTTAGAATCTTAAATTGAAAATAGTTGGACATATGTGTCATGAGTGACATAAGTGTTTTAATTCGAATTTTTTGGTTTTTGGGGGTTTTCTTTTATTTTGTTTCAGGCGACCGGCAAGTTCATAGGGGTCAATAGGGCTGAACAGGGTCAGCTGGTAAACCCGGGACCAGGACCGAAGCGGTCCCATTCTTTCCATGCGTGTACCTAACAAAAAGACCATCCAATATCTAAAAGTGTTAAAATATACAGGGTGTTTCATTTAAAAAATAAAAATTGATGTAATTTTCGATTAAACCGGAAGTAATCAAAATCTGGGATATATGCGAAGGCTCTCCACTTTCTATACCATTTATAGATGGGCCCACATTTATTTCATTCCGAAAGCAATACCGCCAAGTACACAAAAATGATAAAGTAAAGTTTCGAAGGCACATAGCGCTGACAAACCTGATATCATATTTTTAGAGAAATAAAAAACACTGCCAAAACACGTGTCACGAACTTAAAAACATCCTCTTATTTCGCCTCTGTCTTGCCATAAATCCGGTGACACGTGGCGTGGAACTAGAAACTCGTTGGGTTGATTATTTTTGCTGCAATAAATCATTGTTCACAAAAGGGTTTGTTTACTTTATCATTTTTTGTGTACTTTGTGGTATTACTTTCAGAATGAATTAAATTTGGACCCATCTATACTTATATAGGTCTAATTTTGATATGTCTAATGTCTAATACTCTACAAGTTATGACTTGTCTAATAGATTCGTTGTCACCCGATATTTTCTTATATTGCAAAATATTGTTTAAACAAATGAAGATATTACACATAAATTTTATTTTGTGTTACCTATCAAACTAATATTTTTTGAAAATATTTAACTATTAAAACTTCTAGAGACGCAGATATCACATCACATACCTAATTACTCGACAGTTGCGGCTCCAGGAGTCTTAATGGTCAAACGGTAACATTTAAAATACGTAAAACGTTTATCACAGAGTCCGCCATGACGGTTTGTGTTAGTGTTCTTTACACATTTCAAATTTACTAATTATTTACATTTTTAACATTGCACGACACATTTTTTAGATTATTTTTATTTAGTCCTTTAAAAGGTTTTTAATATTTTTCGGTACATAAAATGTATGGGTGTTTTTAAATATTTATTTTATTTATCAAGGACCAAAATTAAACGGAAAAGTTCTTTTAAAAATCTAGAGGTATGTGTATAACTATACCTGTAGTTTTTATTTCAGATATTTCTAAAAAAAAAATCTTTATGAAAACTTTTGCTTTATCTTAAAATAGCAGAATTGTTAATAAAAAAATTGGAAAAATAGTATTAAATTGGCATTATCTCAAAAACCATCGATTCTAAGGTCATTTTATGTTTTTTGGATGCTTATGACTTGTTTTACCAGCCCTTTTAATATTATCGTTTACTTTTCGGACACCCTGTATACACTATTGTTTTAATGCACAGTTTTGTTTAATGGTTTAAATAATCCCTAGTTTTTAATGCTATTATTTTTAATTTTCTTGGTATTGACTAGATGTTTATAATTTTAAATACGTAGGGTGTTCAGTAAGTTTTGAGATACTTTGTAACTAAAAGGTGCAGGAAAGTAACATTTATGTTTTTGGTTTGTACATGACATGTCGTAGTCCTACATAGTTATTAGTAAACTATCAGTTTTGCGCCAGTTCGTGTCCAACGATTTTAGCGCAATGGCGGCGTGGACGACTATCGAGTGCCGTGCAATTTTGAAATACAACTTTTCACGTGGGTTATCTCAAGAACAGTGTTTAGAAGAAATGAAGCCTATACTTGGTGATGACTGTTCATCTCGTGCGACCATATACAGATGGTACAAACAATTTCAGCGGGGCTCGTTTTCGCTTGACGACGCCTCACGCTCAGGTCGACCGTGTAAAGTAGTTACCCCAGAAAACATATCTGCCGTCCAAAAAGCTATAAAAACAAACCAACGAATTACCTATCGACAGTTAGAAGAGATATAGAACATTAGTTTAGCAACATTACACACGATCATACATGAGCACTTGGGTTTTAGAAAAATTTGTACTCTTTGGGTTCCACACAAGTTAACTCCCGGGCAGCAGACACAAAGAGTGAATTGGTGTAAAAAAATGATGTCCAAATTCCACGAGGGTAAATCTAAAGACATAGTGTCGATTGCCACGGGAGATGAAACTTATCTTTATTATTACGACGTCCCAACTAAACAACAGAGTAAGATATGGGTTCTCGAAGGTGAAGAAACACCGACCGAAGTTCGAAAATCAAGATCTGTAAAAAAATAATGATAGTTGTTTTCTTTGGTTCAAGAAGAATAATTAAACGTGTTGTTCTTCGAGAACAGAAGACCGTAAATGCTCTCTGGTACACTACAGTATGCCATTCAAAACTTATAGAAAAGTTAAGAGTGATTCGCCCAAACTCGCAACTCGCTAGCTGGTACCTTGATCATGACAATGCCCCACCTCATCGAGCTGAACTTACCAGTCAATTTTTGACAGATGCAGGCTTGAGACTTTTGAAACATCCGCCCTATAGCCCCGACTTGGTGTCGTGTGACTTTGGGTTGTTTCCTTTTGTCAAGCGCCAACTGAAAGGACAAAAGTTTAAAACTGAAGACGCGCTACTGGAGGCCTGGGATAAAATATGCGCTGAAATTTCAAATGAAAAGTGGAAAGCTATTTTCAGTGACTGGTTTGTTAGAATGGAAAAGTGTATTCAATGTGATGGAAATTATTTTGAAAAAATCAAATAAATGTACGTATATCCCAAATACTTTCCGAACACCTTACGTATTGGTACTTTTCTTTTATGATATTTTTTACCCATTTCACAGGATAGAGCTAATTGTATTGCCCTAAAACAAAGGTGTGTTTCTATAATACAATTATATTAAAAAAAACGAATTAAAAATATCGTTTAACAGTAGGGAGTTTTCAGTTCTGTTATGTTCTTACTAGGTTTAATTTTTATAAGTAACTTGCATATTCGTATCATTAATATTAGTTTAAAATTTGTGCCATACTTTGCAACATGGCAATTCATATCGACAACTACGCGGTGTATTCAAATTAATGAGTAGAGGTACATCGTTAAACTGAATCCGGTTCAACCGATCGGGTCGAACTTAGAAACGTGTTCTGATTGGTCAATTTCAAACGAAACCTTAAAAACGACCAATCAGAACACGCGTCTAAGTTCGATCCGATGGGTTGAATCGATTCAGTTTAACGATGTACCTCTACTCCATGTACTGCAGGGTTATTTACTAGTATAAAATTGATACGTATACCTCTAAGCAGTTCCGCTGTAATAAACTAAAAAGTTAGTAAAAAAACCTAATAAAAAATAAATGACTGAACTCCAACATATCCACCGATCATATATCGAAAATTCCCGATTGCCAAAGTTCACCACTTACATCGTAAGTTTCCGGCTCCATTCGGCAGCGCTCGTAGCAGTGTTGGGAGTCGGTCATGCGTAGTGGGGGTAAGCTCCCCAAAGGGGCGCACCCAAGTGAGGTGCTGCGTGGTGGCCTATGGAATGCGTGGTAGCTGCAATGTTGGAGTAGAGATTTGCGCTGGGGCTGTTCCAGTAGGAGCCTGGAGAGGGGAAGATGGAGGCTAGAAAGAAAAGAAAAAAAATGTTAATGGTTTTTAGTATTCTCGTTTTGGTAGCCATATTTGTCTTATATTATATTTATTTGGAAAATTATTCAAAAGTAACATGATTAGCCGCCTTGTCATTTTTTTTTCTATTGGCGATTCAGATTAAGAAACACAATGTTTCAACTCTGTTATTCAGCTGATAAAAATGGGTATCTAGATTCAAAATGGCGAAAAAATATTTACAGAAATCACCCGCTTTTTGGTTCATGTCTCGGCTAGAAACAAGCACTTTTGAACACAAGGCATAACATTTCAGAAAAGATTAGGCATCATTGTTTAATAATCTAAAATCGAAAGGAAAGAATATATAGTTAAATTTTTTGATATCGTTTGGACAATCCACGATGGCTAAAAGCCTAAATACTAACGTACCGTGGGTGTTTTAAGCGAGTTGGGAGTTTGTTGACACGAGACCTTAATACTGGAAGATTTGGAAGGAAAGGAGAGACCTCCGCGGGCAGTAGGTTTCACATTCTAGAAACTTTAGGGACAAAAAAACGAACAAAATGGAAAGTTCGGGGCCTGTCCAGTTGGCCGTATAGGGATGCATACGTGCGGCACCACGAGTTTCTCTGTTGGGAACCGTGAATGGGGGAATTATACTAGACAATTTTTCAGAGCAGAAGCCATTGAAGTGCCTATAAAAGAGCGATAAATCCTCCACAGCCCAACGATGGGCAAGAGAGGGAAGCCTTTCTGTTAGTGAAGGATCATGAATGAGACAAACAGCTCTTCTTTGAATGGAATCAAGAATGATAAGGGTTGTGGGGGACGCCATGCCCCAGATATGAGAACAATATTCCAAGGGAGCTTGGATTTGGGACTCATACAAAGTTTATAAATTAGAAAGGGAAAAATACTTTTTGGCTCGAAAGGAAATCCAAGCTTTTTTGAAGCTGCCGTGGCTAAATATAATATTATTAGTCAACATACCAAGTAATTTTATATTTATAAATCCACCAAAACTATTCTTGGTTATTTACACTTGAACTGCAGACACAACAAAATCGAGTTTGTACATTTTCCTTCATTGCAGAATTTTTTAACTTCCACCAAAACACTAAACACAAGTTGTAGACTGTTTTCTTATTTTTATTGCATTAATTTAATAATTCATAAAATATATACATATTTAAAAAAATCCCATACTAACTGCAACAACAGCAAGCAAAATATAACCAAGATATGTCATAGTGCCCCAAAAGGGTTCAAAAAGTTGCCGATGAGGGCGCTAAAACGCAACGTTGACAAGTCGCTTAATATTGATTGGCAACATTGATAGGTTTAAAATGTTTTTCGATCTGTCTAACGTTTCTAAATGTCTTCATTAGGTCGTGTATAACCAGGATCATCAAATGAAAAGCACTGTTTAATGTTTGGGATTAAAAAATGTAAAATAGACTCTTGTGTATATAAAAGGGAGTATTTTCAGGGTAAGATATTGAAGGGTTTATCAAACAAAAATTGAGCGTTGTATGTCACTTGCCAAGCCAATAAGACACTTGTTATTGCATGACATTAAACTGTGCAAATACTGACAAAGACGGGTAGGGTTGCAAGTGGTTTGAATAGAATAATATTTAGTTTAATATTTGTAATCCAAGAAATTCATTAACAGAAAATTTTACTTTTTCTAAAGTCTAGAAGAAGGCTTAAAAATTTCTGATAATTTCAATAATCCTTTTTACTTCTTACAAATAACATTAGCCCAGTAAAATAAAAAAATGTAAGTTTTGTTAGGTAGGGACCATATTTAAACAAAAATTTTTCTCTTTTAGAAATTGCCGCAAAGTGCGCGTGTGCTGATCGATAAATTTCATGCAAGAAATCTTTCAAACTGTATGTTGTGTCCTTGGACTCTTTGTTTAACCTCCGGACAGTGCGGACGTGCGTAGAGGACTACAAAGTTCTTCCCGGAGTGGCGGCTAGAGGTGTCGTATGAACGTTTTTACCTTCGGGGATCAAGGAAAGATTCACGCTAAATTGACGGCATCTTTCTTCTGGATCTAAGCGCTGTGAGCGAAGATTCCTATAAGTTGATGGTATCCTGTTTGATGGTGAACACGAGGTATTTCTCAAATGGCGGGAAATAGATGGGCGTGCCATGGAAACTGTCAGTAGTGAAAGTGAAGGTTATACGTAACACCAGTAGCAGATCTTGGTTTGACAGCCGACAATTTATGCATTGCATCGATTGTTGAATTATTTTTTTCTTTTGGAATTTCTGGGAGCTACGAGCTCGATTATCCAGATTTTCCGCCGACGAAGCCCTGGAAAGCATAGTCCGGAAGGGGGAGAGTGGTGGATTGGACCTGAAGGGACCAAAACCAAAGAAAAAAATAAAAATAGAAATAGAATGTTGTGTCCTTGTGATCAGATCTGATAAAAATTGAAGAGCAAAAAAAAGGCCTCAATGATACGGGGCCCCCGGACTATGGGAGCCCCAAATGTGTGTAAGCAAAAATTAGTAGTAGAAAACTGTAGAATTGTCGGTTAAATTGGGAAAGTGGGTCTTCTTTTTTTTTTTAACACGCTTTTATTAGCTTGGGTTGTAACTATCTATCTATGTAACGGAATCTTTGAGCCTAATTTTTACCAACTTCCAGCGATTCAATTTCTTTGAAACTTTGCGCACGTATCAAGGACCGATGACAATGCAATAATTTAAAAACAGTATCCCGTTATCCTGATTAGGACCACCAGGATAATGTGTGTGTCCTAATACTACTCTTGACAAAATGGCGAAGGAATTTTTAGTGAATAAAATGGAGCATTTATTAAAAAAAACTAATTGATATATCGAACTAAAAATGAAAAATAAATAATAGTTTAAAAAACTAAAAAACACGCTTTTATATGCAACCGAACTAAAAATTAGAAAATAATTTTTCATTACAAAGAGTTTGTCACTTCAGAGTAAAAAGCGTGTGGTGCATTTTACTATTTTTTCATAACTTTTCCCTCATAGATATTTGCAAATAGAATAAATTATAACATTTAATATATTAAGCACCCCACGCTTTTTACTCTGAAGTGACAAACCCTTTGTAATGAAAAATTATTTTCTAATTTTTAGTTCGGTTGCATATAAAAGCGTGTTTTTTAGTTTTTTTAAACTATTATTCTTGTTTTTTGGATCAATGCACAGTGTGTTGAGAGATAGGGATTCCGGGAAAAAATCTTACCAGTTTTATTGCTCTAAAATAGTTCTGTTCTGATATTAATAATTAAGTATGGTACAATTCTTTGCTAATACAGAAAGCAACACAGTAATATTATTATTCATTTAATACATTATTATTCATATTATTTAACAACTATGGTAATAACACTTTGGATCTATAGCCCCCTTGGTTTTTGTATTTTAAATAAATAAGTACAATTCGATCTTTAGTTCTTTATCTGTAACCTATGAGAAACTCCATAGCTTTTAAAAATCATCTTTGAGCTCCAAAGTATAACTACAAATATTCAATTACTGCGAGATAACCCGACGATATCCAAGACCTAATACCAAAAACAATGCCCATAAACCAACCGAATCGCCCCAATCTTTCAGTCAATACACCCGAACAACAACAAATTACCAATTAACCCTCCGAAGTTCGCTTCATAAATAACCGAAACAAAAGGAAACAATAAATTCGACCCGGGCAATAAAAATTCCCGCGGGACGATGGATGCGTCTCGCGGTCCGTCCGACGGACAACCGACCAAATATCCATTAGACGTGATTTCTGCCACCGAATATTTCAATCGGTCATGGTATACGAGGGCTGTTCAACAAAAAAATGTGCTAGAAGTAAAGCATGAGTTCAGTGGAAACTGGGAATGAAGTAGGAGCACTGATCTCGATGGATTGCCAATGTTATAACCTGCGCGAAACAAAAGTTACATTTCATGGGCGAAAAAACCGGTTTCTGCGCAAACCAGTTGAGGGTAAACGCACCCCGTTATCCGCATTATAGGAAAGATATTGGGTAATAGTTCGATATAGCGGTTTTCGCTATTATAGAGATTTTTGAAAAATTCTTTTTCAGGGCGTTTCTATAGGTCGATTATGACACAAATCTGTGTGCGCGTTTTTCAAAATCCATTTCTATAATTAATTATTAATAAAAACATGTTTACGGGACGGTGGAGTGAACAGGGGTGCTGGGTGGGGACGAAACAGCAGAAATCCTACATTAAACGCCCAAAAACAGTTTATCACAGTACACACCGCACTCTCTGTTTACAAAAATGTCCAAAAAATTGTTTAAAAAATTAAAAATAAATAATAGTTCAACAATCCCGCCATTGCTGTCACTGCATAAAAAAGAAGAGTTTGCAATAGAACTGTAAATGTCTTGCGATGTTGCCAAATAAAGTGAGAAAGTGTCAATAGCTTAAAAAAAGGAAGATACAGGACAAAATTCATATGAAAAATTAAGTTATTCCTTCTTCCTATTATAATTTGTAGAGAAAAAGGAAAATACCTAAACATAAAGAAGGAGGCATTTCTACAAAAAATACCATTGTTTCTCATGGAAATGGTGGATAATCCCCGAAATAGCCTTGGTGTTAATTCTTCATAAGAAGTTTGGCAACGCTGCTTCTATCAAGACTTCATTTTCATAATGACGAATTTCATGTTATCAGCTGGCCAAAATGAATGCGCCTATTTTGTGGGATAGTTTTTCGAAAAATTTAATACTTTTCAAAATTAATTTACATTTTTCATGTGCCCCGAGTGCAGTGTATTAATGTTTTCTTGTGTTTGACGTTGGATTTATACTGTTTTGTCCCCACCCAGCACCCCTGTTCACTCCACCGTCCCGTAAATATGTTTTTATTAATAATAAATTATAGAAATGGATTTTGGAAAACGCGCACACAGATTTGTGTCATAATCGAACCTATAGAAACGCCCTGAAAAAGAATTTTTCGAAAATCTCTTATAATAGCGAAAACCGCTATATCGACCTATTCCAGAATTTGTTGACGGCGTCCTCGTTTTCTGTTCGAAGTACGGTAGCTAATGAGCGTCACGGTCAGACCGCGGACGAAGGGTACGGGGTGCCAGTTTTTGTATTTTGCCACGGCTTTTTAAGTGCGCAGGTTTGTCCACCCACTGCGCGAGGTCGTAAAAATCCGAAAAATGCTTCTTGCCACTGCAGATCTAAATGTAGTTTATCTATGAGTAGTGGTCGTCCAACTTTCTGAAAATTGACTCTATGGGCAATTAAAATTAAGGACCTTGGCATCGTTGCAATTCTAATTTAGTGCCCTTACCGAAACTTTTTGATTTCTTTGAGGCACAATAACATTTATTTGTCATATTTTCTTATTGTTGCTGTATTGCGTTTTTAAATGTTTATTATGATTTTTTGGATAAATGCATGAAATATTGTCAGTCTAAAACTTATGTTTTGCTATAAAGCAAAATGTAAGTCGGTTTTGTTGTATCTGCGGTTCAAGTCTAAATAACTAAGAACAGTTTCGTGGCTTGTATACGTACTGTATATAAAATATTACGTTCCGTGGCAGTATATTAAATTATACATACATATGGTACTATTTGTTTGCAGTTCAAGTGTTTCATTTTAACCTTTTTTTTCTTTGCGAACACATGAAAATTTTGTTTTTGAGTGGAAAAATAAATTCCTGAAAGTTTGAGCCGTGAATTTTAATTTTAAGTGCTTTCTTTTAATTCTTAAAATTCTTCCATTTAAAATGCATATATTTTTAATGATTTTTTCTTTAAATTTTTAGGCCGGGTTTTGAGCTATGTGTTTATTAGTTTATAACCATAATTTTTGTACAGAGTATTCGCGGTATTTAAAAGACCCTACATCATTTTTTTAAGTTGATTTAAGTGTAGTATAGGTAAAAGTCTGACCACACATAACCGCACCGATGCCCCACAAGACCCGCACCGTAGCACGACCGGTGCGTTTTGTTTAAATTTTTAATTTCGGTCTGAAACATGCCTAGCCAATGAAATCATAAGTGGATCGGATAGCGCCGATGTTCCCTGAACCAAGCTTTTGAGTTTACCGGGCGTGACCTTTTATGTCAGTACATTACGTATAAAAATAAAAAGTTAGTGGTTTATGATCAGTTGTTGCAAATAAACAAATAATACAAGAAAAAGCTATTTAATAAGTATTAAAAACGGTAAAAAAATTATTGTTAAATCTTGTGAATAATATGTGAGTAAAAGTTATAAATATATTGGCCTTTTTTGTTTGAAAATATATTTTTTTAAATTTAAATAAAGAGAAAAAGAAAAAGCGGTCTAGGTTACTCCCTATAGTTAACACATAAAAATTAATATTGGATCTGAATTTTTGATGGCAAAAACCCTAGATATTTAGTTTTATTGCAATAAATGGAACTTTTAAAAAATTATCGAAATAAATCAAAATGTTTTTCACTTTAAAACCCTTATTTGTAGATTCTTTGTGTAGGTAACATTAGTAGTCGCCGTGTATTTCTGATCGAACCTCGTACGTCCGATACAGGGGCAGTTCGTAACAATATCCTTATTCGGGAGGAAGGGGATGATTAAATGACATGTAATGATCGTCTCGGCTCCCGAAGGGTCGAAAACAATGCGCAATCAACGAATTACGTCATTAAGAGGCCGTCGAAACTGCCAAGGACGTGTTAACCAAGACCGAGCGTCGAGACCATTAAGTCCTGAAAATTGTCGTAATTATTTTTTAATGCGGAGTGGATATTGTGCGTATATGAATAATTATGAGAGGCTCTCTTTGAATCTAAACGAGTTATAGAGGCATTTAAGAGACCGGCCCGGGGGTTTTGTTTGCGATTCAAGGGGTTGGATGCAAAATAGGGACACGTGACTGTTTCTATGTTTGGAAATAAAAAGTTTACACAATTTGCTAATTGAAACTAGTTGTGTAATATTAACAACTGCTTGAAGTCTGTTGTAGAACTACTACAAAATGGATTAAATACAAGATAATTCAAAATCAAAATTAGGTCGTTAATTTATTTTTCTATAAGCGTGCCCAAAGTAGTTACTTTGCGCACGCAAGCTCACGTTAGAAAGTGAAATGGGGCAAAGGCAGCCCCATCTATCTAGCCCAAAATGTAAAATTTGAGGTTTATAAAACAGCTTCGAATTGGGCACGAAATGGTCATAAATGGTCACTAAATGTGACGAGAGTCTATTTTAACGCTGACCAATTACTGCAGCTTATTGACCAATCATAACCAATATCAGTGCCGTATTATCCATTAGACTGACTAGGCTACAGCCTAGGGCGCCATGAAGAAAATAGGCGCCAGACAGGAAGGTAATAGGCGCTAGACATGGGAGTTTTAAAAAAGTTTAGGTCTTTGTGAATAAGGTGGTTAGAAATTAATGAAATAGGCGCGAAAAGGAGGGAATGACCTTTTTTTTAAGTTATCAAAAATCGGGTGGTTAGGTCAGGCGCCTGGCACTGAAAATAGGCGCAAACAGAGGTAAGGACCCTTTTTTTTTGCTCCTTAAATTTTTTTTTTTTGCAAAATAGGCGATCATCAATAATTTTGGGTCGTTCACAAAATTTTCTCCTTCTTGAATGTTTTCATTTAATACAGAACTCCTTTAATCTTGTTGACTAATTAATTGATTATTCTAATCAATGTTGACCATTTTGTGACCAATTGCATCCTTTTTGATTGAGCCATGTATGATTAATTTGAGGTAATAAAAAAATTTCGATGACCTTAATATTTTTAACACGCTGTAAAAGTTGGTGTATGCATGACCATTTCGTCACGCTTAGTGACCATTTGTGACCATTTTGTGACTAATTCGAAGCTGTTTTTTAAACCTCAAATTTCACATTATGGGCCGCTAAATATATGGGGAAAAAACAGCCATTGCTTGAAGAGCAAAAAAGTCCTCATCCCAAAAACTTATGCTTTATTACAACGTAAAATCAGGTGTACATGCGCTTGGTCACCGCTCAAACGTTATATGTACACGTATGCCTATATGGTACATTTTTCCTGGGGGAGGCTTGCAACACCTGGGTGGGTCTTGACCCACCAGGCCCCTCCGTAGTTAAGCCGAACCAACTTACCTTACCAGGTAGTGATAAACAAATATAAAAAATAAATTTAAAACCTATTTTTTAAAGATATTAGAGACATTTTGCACCTCTTAAAATAACAGACGTATTTTGGCCTCCTTATGGTTATCGTTATTAAACATAACGATTACGGCAGCAGTTTTAGACAGAGATTTTGCAACCTCTTTTAAGAAATTTATCTTGCGTCTGCGCTTTCGACACATAACCTTATTTATACTTGTGGTTCACCGATTTTAAAGTTAACGAAAAATCAGTATTTACTTTTATTCTTCATAAGATATAAATTGATATTTAAATATATGCAAATCCTTCTGTTGATTTAGTTTTTTAAAGTAGATGCAAACAATACAGTATAAGCAAAACACAAAAAGTAAGGTTAGGTTTGGTAGTAGAATAAAAAGCAAGTGTGCCAGATTGTAACATCTAAATTAATTACTGATTTAGAATATCCGTAAAAGTGCAAGTCCGTTTTAATTTCTAAACACTATTTGATTTTTGTTACTGCTATAGATTTTTCGCTAATCAGAGCCCATGTATAAATGATATTTTAAATAATACAGCATTAAAATTTGAACCTTTTAAATAATTGATATTAAAATTTCTACAATCTGGCAACCACGCAGTTTAACAATAACGATAACGATAACGATAAGCTCTTCGGTATTCATCCGTAATAAAAGGAGTCCGGTATGGTTAATAACGATAACGGATCATGTTTGCCTTACTGCGCAGTCTCAGAATAACGTTAACCACAACGGAATTGCAAAATAAGGGGTGCAAAATGTCTCTATTATTAACCGGTTAGATTTTTCGAATGAAATAAAGAGCATAGCATTTTAATCAAATGTAAAGTAGGGAGGTACTACTACAACCCAATTATTTTCGTATATACATACCTGCTGAACTTGGTATAGTAGCGTGGTGCCCCATGAAACCGCCCAACTTGGCGCTGTGATGGTACGAGCTCATGAAGAAGTCACTCTGGTACTTGTAGCTGCTTGGATCACTGGAAGCGGGTTGTGTGGCAGCTGCCAGACCTTGAAAGTCGAACTTGTAGGCGTACCGTTTTCCGTGGACTTTGGTCATGATGTTTTTGTCATAATAGTACCTGAAAAAAACATTTTTAGTAGTTAGGAAGTTAAGGTAGTACCAAATTAAAAAAAAAGTATTCAGTAGACCAGATCTATATTTCAAATGTGCATTGCACTATTTTCACTTATAACTCGCCATATACAGGGTGTTTCAGAACTATGGGATTAACTTCAAGGTGTGATTTCTTATGTTATTTTATGTAAAAAAGTTTCTATAAGCATATGCCCGGAGCTGCTTCCTTACTGAGATACAGGGCGTTAAAATTTAAGAAAAAATAAGTATTTTCTAATTATTTTTAATCTGCTCAGGCCGATTTAGATAAAATTTGGTACATTTATTTAATGTTATAAGGCGCTCATTTAGCCCTAACCATATTATTATTATTGGGTCCAGTGGCGTCAAAGGGGGCACCGCAACTTATATTATTGAGCAAAAAGAGTACGCCACTGACTTTTTTTGAGGTTTTTATATTTTTTTATAATTAGGCAATTAATAACACAACTTTTTAGTCACTTTTTAGTCATTTTCTTCGTAACAAGTAAGAGGTTTTTTGGGGCGCTGATCACGAATTTGAAAGAATTTTTAGCGGCAACGTTTCGTTTCCGTGATATCCATCATTCATCCAAAGTTGGCATTTGAACTAACCTTATTTTCACCATACTACCCCTTCTTTTGCACACAATTCGTGATTTAAAGCTAAAGTGGCTTACAATATTTGATTTTCACCACCCCGCTTTTTTGTGTATTTTACACCTTTTATCAAATAAATTGGGAAGGGTTCCTTTAAAAACGCAGTTAGCCATGCAAACATTTCCGGCGCATTCACCACAATTTAAAACAAAGCTACGCAATTTAATTTAAAAAAGTCTAAAATATGTAGAAAAATGAGGTTTTAAATGGTGAAAATCAAATATTGTGTACCTCTTTAACTTAAAATTAAGAATTGTGTGCAAAAACAAGGGAAATAGTGAAAATAAGGTTAGTCAAATACCAACTTTAACGATGGATATCTCGAAAACGAAACGGTGCCGCCAAAAAATCAGATTCGTGATTAGCATTCCAAAAACCCCTATACCAAATTTCTTTAAAATCGGACTTGCGGCCGGTTTCTAGATAATTACCAAAGTTTTTACGTCTACTTGATTTTTTGATAGCCATTTGTAATATTGTCTCTAGGTGGCCATGATCTTTTATTTATGCTCTTATTTTTAATCCGATTGTAAAAAAATGATACCGTTAGAATCGTCAAAAAATCGTTCTTTTAAAAAGTGTTTGTCTTAAAATGGTTGCCATTTCAAAAATAATAGTAAGACACGAAAATGTCCATTTGTCAACATGTTTTATTTTTATCTTGCTGGTCACTAAAACTTTGAGATTTTATTTTTCTAACTCTACCCGGGGTCCTTAGATTAATTTGAGCCTAATCATGAGCCACCTAGATGCAATATAAAAAATGGCTCTAAACAAATCAAGTAGGCGAGTAAAATATTTTGTATTATACACCAAGACAGTGGGGAATTTTTCCTTTTTGCTTTAACATACATAGCCATCCCGCTACAATTGATTCTCGTATTTACTGAATGCGATTTCAGTAGGGCATCAACGGCAGGATTTAATATCCAACCGCTGGACAACGAAACTTGTCTAATAAGAAGACGCTGGTTTCCTATGCTATTCACCACGACTCGATACAGCCTCACTGAGGAGTCCTGTAAGGCAGGCGAAACCGGTCTGGGGAGAGAGTCGTGGTGGATAGCATAGAAAAGCAGGACGTTTACTTTTAACTGTCTTTAAAGGGAGTAAAATATTTTGTAATATATATATATATATATATATATATATATATATATATATATATATATATATATATATATATATATATATATTTTAATAAAAGGTAAGGTTCTTTGGGCATATGGCTCATTAATGACAGTAAAAATAAATAAATAAATAATAACCTGTAAGAATTCGGCTACCATGGTTGGTTGTTTAAAAATTACGGAGTCTCCCAAAGAAAATGGAATACCCTGGGCCCGACCAAGACGGCGACACCTGTTTCGTCTTCGTTAAGACTTGTCATAGCCACTTCAGGTCGTAGACACCTTGATGAGGCCCCGATTGACTATAAATATCCTTTCAGTGTCCCAGAACTAACAAATATAGACAACCGGTTCCATCTCACCAAGAAATTTAAAAACAACCAGCCATGGCATCGAGAGTTTAAAGGTGGTAGGTGAAATTGCGCCATCTGTTATACCAACAAATCATAAGGAATTACCTTTTATTTATGTATTTATATCCAGGCTCAAGAACCATTTATATATATATATATATATATATAGAGTTGTCATTCCGGGAGTATATCCGTTGGTCATTTGTGTTCCTTGCGGGATTTTGCAGACGTTTCGCCAAGATCGCACTTGGCATTTTCAATGCTATCTAATATCTAGATATATATATATATATATATATATATATATATATATATATATATATATATATATATATATATATATATATATATATATATATATATATATATATTGATTTATTTATTTTACCACCCTGTATCTTTATACTTTTCTATAGTAATCAAATAATAAATTCCTCATACGAATTCCATTTCTATTTTCTATAACCCCATTGACCGTGAGTTATTCGATTTGGTAAATCTATTAAAAATCAATCCGACATCGAAAAAATACCATTCAACCCTCAATTAAATGTTCGGGGTGAACAGTCGCAAAAGTAATTTTCGATTATGGCAAAACAATCACGTGGACGAAAAAAAGGAAAAAATAGCCGAACGTAACCGAATTAGGGCAACGATTGCGAACGTTAATTGCTGCAAATGAAGTAGCCGATCGAATTACCACGCCTTGAAATGGTTCATTCCCTTCCCAGTGATGGAAATATTCGATAGATTTTGATACTACACAGTAAAAAAAGGTAAAAGTATTAAATTATTTTAACAACAAGCTTCTTAATAAATCACTAAAAAATACCTTTTTTTTAAACTTTTACCATCAACAATTCTCTACAACATTTACTTATACAATAAATAATAGTTTAAAAAAAAACTAAAAAACAGAGAAAACAGAACTAACCAGAACTAAAATTTAGAAAATAATTTTTTCATTACAAAGTGTTTGTATTACAGTAATAAAAGGTCAAACAAAGAATCATAATTATATACCTCAAAATAGAATTATAATAAAATTTAAGATAATAACAGAATAATTCACTTCAGAGTAAAAAGCGTGGGGTGCATTATACTATTTTTTGATAACTTTTCCCTCATAGATATTTTTACAAATGAAATAATTATAACATTTAATATATTAAGCACCCCACGCTTTTATTCTGAGTGAATTATTCTATTATTATCTTAAATTTTATTATAATTCTATTTTGAGGTATATAATTATGATTCATTGTTTGACCTTTTATTACTGTAATACAAACTCTTTGTAATGAAAATTATTTTCTAATTTTTAGTTCGGTTGCATATAAAAGCGTGTTTTTTTAGTTTTTTTAAACTATTATTTATTTTTCATTTTTAGTTCGATATATCAATTAGTTTTCTGCGGACATGTGATATTGAAATGTTTCACGAACTATTTCGTAATCTAATCATTTCATTTAAAGCTTCACTGTTGCATGGGGTTGCAACTACTCCGAAAAAGTTTCTGTCAGCCTTATGCTGAGAGTACGTCCGAAACTGCTCGCATGAGCAGATTGCGCACTCAGCTCTTTTCTCTGTTACTCTCCTACAGAAAATCTATAAAGGAATTTATTTATCCTGGCGATCCTAATCAGGATAACGGGATACTGTTTGCAGATTATTGCATTGTCATAAAAAATGTTTGGTCCATTTGTCCCTCTTGTAACACCTATCCTGGGACACACTGTACACGAATGATCTAATGGGGGGAGTCACCAACTCACTTTCATTGGGGGTCCTAGTTTTTAAATAACATAATTTTTGAATATAGATATGTTTAGTTAAATTTTAATATCTTGGTATAGGGAATCTGTGATTTTTTTCTGTAGGTACCATTAATTAACGGACACCCTGTATAGTAGAAGTATCGTATGTATGCTTACCTCAGCGCTCTGCTAAGCTTATCATAATTCATGTTGGGTTTCGATTTCCTCTCACCCCACCTCCGCGCCACTTCGTCCGGGTCGGTGAGTTTGAATTCTCCATTCGTGCCCTCCCATGTTATACAGGCTGCATTCGAGGAATCGCTAAGGAGTTCCAAAAGGAATTGCCAGAGTTGGATTTGACCCGAACCTGAAAGTAATAATAACATAAAATACACTTTTGAATTCGATATAGTACACGTATTAACCAGAGTCAGTATATTAAAGGGGTTACGAGAGTCATTTTTTTGACGTCATTTGGAGCCTATTCGGTTATGTTATTAAATGAAATAAGTGTCAACATCAATTTCGGAGTAACACAGTTCAGGCCGGCTGCAAACATTCCATATAACATTTTTTGCCGGCGTTGTACATTTAATTTACTGGCATTGCCAACACTCTTTAATGGCAAAGCATTGGCAAAAAGGTATCAAAATACGCGAAAGTGGGCAATTGGCCGTTATTAGGCCACGTGTTGCAGATAATGTGATGGCATCCGTCATTAATAATTTATATGATGAAAAATGCGTTTAGGATGATGGCATCCATCATTAATAGGTTATTGGCAAAAAATGCGTTTAGGATAATGGCATTTATCATTAAATTAAAGTATTGCAAGTTTTATAAGTTCAATGTCCCAAAAGTTAAATAACATATTTAGAATTTTGTAATCGAAAAAAATAAAAAAAAGGCAGGAAAACTTTATCAATAAAAAATTACATAATATAAATTTTTATACAGTAACAATAAACCAAAAAAAAAAATTAAATAAAAAGTTTGTAATAAAATTAAAAAAAAAGATCTTAAATCAAAAGAAAACACTTTAAAATAGCAAGTATTTAAAGGACACTTACACTCAATTTTCAGATCCAAAACTTAGGGAGAAATATTTTTAAAAGAGTTAAAAGTCAAAAAAATCATCACCAATTAATAACACAACACACACTAATTAGGTAATGAATACACTTAATTATGTCTACTATAAAAACTCTTTTCTTTAAAAAAGAAACTAAAAAGCTAGAAAACCACGTAGAAAACAATTGCACAAAGCGGCCAAACAAAAGCAAGGTTGCCTCATCTGTCAAATTGTCAAATGTTGTATTTCGGCTAAGCGGGCAATTTGAATTTATCACCTTCGGTCGAAATCGTCGAAATTAACCTAGCTAATTTTACCATCATTTTATTTTTATTCCCTCAGAAATACATAATAAACATTTTGTTTGACTTAATTTTTATTTGCATGATTTGTATCAATAAAATGTTAGGAAAAGGCTATTTCCTTTAAATTATGTAAAAAAACATAAAATAATATTGTTTAGCCGCCATTATAAATAAAACAGATCAAAAAAATTGCTCGAATGTTAGTTAAATACCAATGTAAATAATATGGTTTGAAAAGTATGAATCTGCGTTGACGGTTTTGCCTTCAAAAATCCAATATTTATTTGCCTGCAACAAAAAGGCATGCTTTATTTAATCAGGATTTTCAATTCGCCTGCATGTAAAATTTATTGGCAATTGAGTGTTTATTTAGGGTTAACTTTTAATGCGTATTATATATATGTAGATGTTGGCATAATATTGCCACCAATTGCCAATGCCTTACCATCAATGCCAATATGAAAATGTATATTGCCGGCAAATAGTGTTTGCTGGGATTCTACATATTTTTAATAGGAAGATCGGATTCTAGAAATTTCTTGTTTATAAATAAGTTGATTATCTAAACCAAATTGTGAATCCATGAATGATTTAAAAGAGAAAATAGGTTTACTTAAACTGATCGTCTTAAAATTAGCTAAATATTAACACTGTTAAAAATCAGCATGTTATTCTACAACAACCTGTATAATTTAAAAATGGCCAAACAGAAAGTAAATTTTTTAATCCAGATATCTCAAAAACAGCCGCTCAAATTTCAAAGTCAACTTTTGCCATACATGATTTTTTAAGTAAAATATGTGAAGAATGAGAATTTATTAAATACAGAATGACTGAAAAAAGTTTTTCGTTTTAAATGTTTGCAAGATACCGCAGATGGCGACCTCTAACTTTACAATAAAAGAGAGCCAATTTTAGTATTTTCTTTATAAACCCCATCTAGCCGAACATTGCGACAATACACCAATATTATGATAAATTATATAATTATAAAAAATTATACAGCGTGTCTACTTAAGTTCGCACAATATGATTTTTTTTTATTATTAATCTTACGAAAAAAAGTTCTTCTTTATAAAAATTTCTGCATGGTCTAAAACCTAAAATGCAATCATCAGATCTTAATTTTTTGCAGTGGTATACGTGGCATGTAAAAAATATGAATTTGTGGTAGCATTTTTTCCGCATTCTTTACAGACACCCTGTATAAATTATTGACCAAGATACCTAAAACTTTCCCACCAAATTTTCGGCTTCCACACATCGTATACACCTCGCATGCAAAAACAAAATCAAACCGCCCGAAAAACAAATGATTAAAGGCTGGGTCACGTGTCCCTTTACCTATACAGCTAAAATTTCCGAGGGGTACCGATCGTCCGACCGTGAAACAAAAGCCAAACGGTATCATTAGCCAGCGTTTTCCCTCGTTTTTTAAAACATAAATCTGGCAACCACGCCCCGTAACCCCGCGTGATTTTGTTGACCGACCTAATGACATTTAAATGAGAAGTAATTGCTTTTTTGTTTGTAGGGAAACGTAACGGTTTTAAAAATAGGGGTGTGAAAAAGTACTATTTTTCATAAAGGCAATTTATTCAATAAACATTATATTAACATTTTTTATATGGTTGATAATAGTGTAACAAGTGTCGAAAGTGTTATATTTTACACGAGTGGGAATGTTGTCGCACGAGGCGATAGCCGGATTTTTTGGCCTCCTTATGGTTATCGTTATTTAACATAACGATTACGGCAGCAGTTTAAGACAGAGATTTTGCAGCCTCTTCGAATAAATTTATCTTGCGTCTGCGCTTTCGATACATAACCTTATTTTTGCCTGTGGTTCACCGATTTTAAAGTTAACGAAAAATCAGTATTTTCTTTTATTCTTCATAAGATATAAATTGATATTTAAATATATGCAAACACTTCTGTTGATTTCGTTTTTTAAAGTAGATGCAAACAATACACTATAAGCAAAACACAAAAAGTAAGGTTAGGTTTGGTAGTAGAATAAAAAGCAAGTGTACCAGATTGTAACATCTAAATTAATTACTGACTTAGAATATCCGTAAAAGTGCAAGTCCGTTTGAATTTCTAAACACTATTTGATTTTTCGCTAATTAGAGCCTTTGTATAAATGATATTTTAATTAATACGGCATTCAAATTTTAACCTTTTAAATAATTGATATTAAAATTTCTACAATCCAGCAACCACGCAGTTTAACGATAACGATAACGATAACGGATCATGTTTGCGTTACTGCGCAGACTCAGAATAACCTTAACCACAACGGAATTGCAAAATAAGGGGTGCAAAATGTCTCTATTAATTTGAAAAAATCGGGTGTTAAGTTAGCATTGTCAGTATTACCTTTGTAAAAATTTAAAAAATTTGTAATTTCTAAATTTTCGATCTTCAATCGTGTCTGATTTTTTGTTTATAATTAGTTTTTGGCTCTTTACACTATAAAAAACAATTTTATGAACAGAAACACATTTTAAGATTAAATTTAATTTGGAAAAATCGAGCGTAAATTTAGCATAGTCAGTATTAACTTTGTCAAAATTTAAAAATTCGTTATTTCTAAATTTCCGAGCTCCAATCGTTTCTGATTTTTGGTTTATAATTTGTTTCTGGCTCTTTACACTATAACAAACAATTTTATGAGCAGAAATTTTTTTCTTGATTGAAACTTAACAATATTAGAGTGTCTGTGGTTTGGCAAAACCAGCCTAGCTTTTAATAGCTATTTATGTATCAAGGGCGTTACTAGGACTATAATGCCCTGAAGGTCAGAAATAGCCCGAGGGCTAGATTTCGACCCGATGGGCATTATAGTCCAGTAAAGGTCGTGGTGCATACAATGCTTTATGTTTTAACCCAAAAAGAGTTTTTCAATGACTAATTACATTATTTATTCGCAATATAAAAATAAGTTGCACCTGTACCTGTATACGTCAGTAGATAATGACTGGTGTTGAAGTTTGACTTTGATGTTTCTATCAGTTAGTCAGTTGGCATTTTTATTTAACGATTTGCTCAAAATGGAAGAAATTCCACAAAATATAAGAGAAAAGGCCATAAAGTGACCGAAAATCTTTTGCCAGTTAAATCAAGGCAACAGTATGATCGGGAGTATGGCATATTTGGTATTTGGAAAGATGCGAACGCAATTCTTCAAATAACCGAAACCGTTTTAATGGCATATTTTCAGGAACTGGTAAGTTATTGATTTTATTTTAATACATATGTTTAACAAACTTTATTATTTTTAGTCGGAAAGATACAGTCCGAACTCTCTCTGGACCAAGTATTCCGGGACATTTCAAAATTGTAATTTTTATTTTGGAAATAAAGTTTAATTTTTAGTATTGTTTAAAGAAAAAATATTTTTTGTATAAACTTAATCTTTATTGTGAGAGAAATAAAATTGGATAAGCAATAAAATTTCCATATTAGCGCATTAGGCATTATAAGCGGCATTATCATAATACCCGCTTATAATGCCTAGTTTGATAACAGGTATTATTGCTACCATAACATATTCCGTTTCTAAGGTATTACAGATCAATAATAGATGGGTAAAACATAATAGCTATTTACGTTACTAGACCGGAAAATGGTATTTTACGGGTCGACGAAAAACATTTACAGGGCGAGCCGTAGGCGAGTCCTGTAGTTTTGAGGAGACCCGTAAAAATTATTTCCGGTCGAGTATCGTACATATTTTTTTTTAATTGACCGGAAAAAAAACTGTAAATTTTTAGTGTTATATTTAAACGACAATAAGGCAAGGCTGCTTCAATTATTAGATCTGGATTTTCCATGTCTGACTCCATTTTGGCAAAATGATGCTTTCTTTACTTTCCAATATCTTGAACTGTCAAATAGTAACAATTGAACTCTGACAATTTTTGTCATGGCTAACAGGATTTTTTGATATCAGGGACCGGAAAGTAAATGAGAGACCGGAAAGTAAACTAGGGACCAGAAAGTAAATTAGTCCTGTAAAATAGCATTTTCTGCTTAAAAATTGAGTGGAAAATTCAATTTTCCGGTCAATTAAAAAAAAATAAATTATTGTTGTTTGAACTGATAAATAAAAATCAATGATTTTACAGACTTTTAGTAACATTTGTAATATCGTGTTTTGTTCTACATAAAGAAAACATTTTCCTTTTTAGCGTCAACATAATTTCTTTATTAAAACATGGCATTATAGGCTTTCAGGGCAGCCACATTATTATTATTATAATTTTTATGACACAGAAATCAAACCGGTTTCCGTGCCCAGTCGCCATTCGTTATTCCCGTAATAACAATCGTGTCGGTAATGTCGCTCCCCATTTATCGGGGACACCTTGTTTTTGAATAATGCCCCGTCAATTTTCGCTAATTACGGTAACAAAACAAAATGTCGGTCGCGAGTGATTTTTTCAGCGATACGGCGGGATTTTTGCATAATTCGACCGGGTGTTTCGGTCGCCGTGTCATTAGAAATTCAAATTCGCGTCGTTTCGCTTGTAAATGCGCCGACGGCGCGGCGGAAGGAAACCGACGCATGTTACGTTCCGGCGCCGGTGATTTAGACACGCCTGCTTTGCATATTCTCGGCTCGGCACACTTGGTTATTATTAATAACTGCTTGTATTGATATTAAAAGCTGAAATGAAAAGCCGAATATACCGGGTTGGTCAATTAGTTTGGTGGATCGATAAAGAAAACACGCTCTTATGTTTTAAAGGAAATAAAGGAAAGAAGAATAAAATATTAGTAAAAACTTGTGTCAGTAAATACGAAGAAAAACTATGACAGTTCAGTTATATTCATCATTATTACCCTTGTTGGATAGTTTTATTTAAAAAAAAAATTTTTTTTTGTTTTTTTTTCGTTTATTTTTGTAAAAAAACATCTTGTGCGATTATTGGGTATACGAATCAAGTCAAGTTTATTTTAAATGTAATAAAACAATTTAAGAGTTTGGTTTCAGCAAAATTTTGCAATTTTAAAAATCATCTCGGAGTTTTTGGGAACGTTGTTTTAATAATACGTTCCCAAATTCGTAATTTAGAAACGTAGTGCTAATATCCCATTCTCAAATTATTTGTATTCCTGCTATTTTCTTTTTCACAATAAAAACTAATGATGAAAAATTATGCAAATCACATAGATTGTGTATTTTAACTCTTTTTTCCAATCAATAATGCCCCAAAAATTCTGCATAATTCCTAATAATTCTTAATAATTTCCAATACTTCCCAAGACTTCCCCATACTTCCTCATACTTCCCCATACTTCCTTATACTTCCGCATACTTCCTCATACTTTCTTATACTTCCTCATACTTTCTCCATACTTTCTCATACTTCCCCCTTTTTTTTCAATTAAATTTTAAAGGCTGAGCATATTGTTGAATTTATTGATTTAGAAAAAACAATTCTAAAAGCTTAACTAACTCATCTCTGAGATAATTTGAAAACGTAGCTTTAATACCAAGTTCTGAACTTCATAATTTTGGAACGTAGTTTTAGTACTACGTTCTCAAATTCGTAATTAGGAAAATTGATTTACATGGGTTCATATTTTTGCTGTTTTTTTTAAACAAAAACTAAATTAAACCTCACTTATAGCCACTTAATTTCACCTTAGCGTTGCTGCCCGCCAAGTCGGGGTAATTTCGCCCTTAGAAATGGGCAATTTGCCTGTAAAAAATGTGTAATTTCTATTTTAAATTTCCGCAATTTTAATTTAATTAAGCATAGCGTCCAATTTCTTGATTTGAAAAAAAATAAAAGTTAGGTTTGAACAAAATATGGCCCTCTCCACTTTATTCTCTAAGATTTGAGAACGTAGTTTTAGTACTACGTTCACAAATTTGTAATTAAGGAACGTAGTACTAATATTACGTTCTCAAATTCGTTATACATACGTTCAAATTTCTGCTAAGTTTTTCTTTAAAATACAAACTAAATATTACCTTACTTATTGCCCCTTAATTTCACCTTAGCGTTTTCGAAATCATAAAACCTCCCCATGTTGTTTTCCCGCTACGGATTACTTAATCTCTAATTGTAAAAATCTCCCTTAATTACTGTCCACCAAATGGGGGTAATTATGGGGGTAATTTCGCCCTTAGAAATGGGCAATTTGCCTGTAAAAGTGTGTAATTTCTATTTTAAACTTCCGCAATTTTAATTTAATTAAGAATAGCGTCCAATTTCTTGATTTGGAAAAAAAAAAAAGTTAGGTTTGAACAAAATTTTGCCCTCTCGACTTTAATCTCTAAGATTTTGGGAACGTAGTTTAATACTACGTTCCCAAATTTGTAATTAAGGAACGTAGTACTAATATTACGTTCTCAAATTCGTTATACATACGTTCAAATTTCTGCTAAGTTTTTCTTTAAAATACAAACTAAATAATACCTTACTTATCGCTCCTTAATTTCACCTTAGCGTTTTCGAAATCATAAAACCTCCCCATGTTGTTTTTCCGCTACGGATTACTTAATCTCTAATTTAAAAAATCTCCCTTAATTATTGCCCGCCAAATGTGGATAATTTCGCCCTCAGAAATTGGTAATTTGCCTGTAAAAAAATGTGTAATTTCTATTTTAAATTTCTGCAATTTTATTTTAATTAAGCATAGCGTCCAATTTCTTGATTTGGAAAAAAAATAAAAGTTAGGTTTGAACAAAATATGGCCTTCTCCACTTTATTCTCTAAGATATTGAGAACGTAGTTTTAGTACTACGTTCACAAATTTGTAATTAAGGAACGTAGTACTAATATTACGTTCTCAAATACGTTATACATACGTTCAAATTTCTGCTAAGTTTTTCTTTAAAATACAAACTAAATAATACCTTACTTATCGCTCCTTAATTTCACCTTAGCGTTTTCGAAATCATAAAACCTCCCCATGTTGTTTTTCCGCTACGGATTACTTAATCTCTAATTTAAAAAATCTCCCTTAATTATTGCCCGCCAAATGTGGATAATTTCGCCCTCAGAAATTGGTAATTTGCCTGTAAAAAAATGTGTAATTTCTATTTTAAATTTCTGCAATTTTATTTTAATTAAGCATAGCGTCCAATTTCTTGATTTGGAAAAAAAAATAAAAGTTAGGTTTGAACAAAATATGGCCCTCTCCACTTTATTCTCTAAGATTTTGAGAACGTAGTTTTAGTACTACGTTCACAAATTTGTAATTAAGGAACGTAGTACTAATATTACGTTTTCAAATTCGTTATACATACGTTCAAATTTCTGCTAAGTTTTTCTTTAAAATACAAACTAAATAATACCTTACTTATTGCCCCTTAATTTCACCTTAGCGTTTTCGAAATCATAAAACCTCCCCATGTTGTTTTTCCGCTACGGATTACTTAATCTCTAATTGTAAAAATCTCCCTTAATTATTGCCCGCAAACTAGGGATAATTTCGCCCTCAGAAATTGGTAATTTGCCTGTAAAAAAATGTGTAATTTCTATTTTAAATTTCCGCAATTTTAATTTAATTAAGCATAGCGTCCAATTTCTTGATTTGGAAAAAAATAAAAGTTAGGTTTGAACAAAATTTTGCCCTCTCGACTTTAATCTCTAAGATTTGGGAACGTAGTTAAATACTACGTTCCCAAATTTGTAATTAAGGAACGTAGTACTAATACTACGTTCTCAAATTCGTTATACATACATTCAAATTTCTGCCAAGTTGTTCTTTAAAATACAAACTAAATAATACCTTACTTATTGCCCCTTAATTTCACCTTAGCGTTTTCGAAATCATAAAACCTCCCCATGTTGTTTTTCCGCTACGGATTACTTAATCTCTAATTGTAAAAATCTCCCTTAATTACTGCTCGCCAAATGGGGGTAATTTCGCCCTCAGAAATGGGCAATTTGCCTGTAAAAATGTGTAATTTCTTTTTAAAATCCCGCAATTTTATTTTGATTAAGGGTGA